>PVKS010018448.1:0-40103 GCA_004027875.1 Aplodontia rufa
ACAAAACAAAAAATGCTTTTGGTGGGTTTGTTCTATGCATATCTATATAGAGTTTCAGTCTTGAACAAAAGTAGTTTTGACAAGTCTTCATCTCAAAAATATTATTATCCTTTTATTTAATATTTTCACATACAGTATTTTCCCTTTATTCAGTTTTATATCCCATAGTTTGTTTCACTTACCTGTGGTCAACATGGTTCATCCAATACTCAATTATGTATGTGGTGCTGGGGTTTGAACCCATGTCCTCATGCGTGCCAGGCAAGCGCCATAACCACTGAGCCACCATTGCTGCCCCTCCATCTGTCTTTTGAAAAGCTAATAAACTCCACTTCTATGTTGTGGCTTAAACAGGTCCTTGGCACCTGGGTGCTACACGTGGAACAACTGTCAGCCACAGCCTGCTGTTAATCACAAAGTCACGCAGCTCCAGCTAAGAGTCCTCCCCTGCTCAGCTAAATTCTCACAATGCGTAAGGAGAATGACCTCCAGTAGACCACGGAATTAATGACCCCAAAGAAAAGCTGCCCTGGTCTACAGCCTACGTTCTGGGATTCTCCTTTCCTTCTGTAGGCGCTGATGGAGTCACTCCAAGTTTGACGGATGCGGCCATCTTTCCTGCAGTTTGTCCGTCTCTTCTTCCCCTCCAGCCTTCCACTCAGAAAACGTTTACTGAGTACTAACCACGCTCCAGCATGTGGCTCAAACTCCAAAGACTCAGGCTTACAGAGTGGCTCCGTGGGTGGGGGATGTGACTCGGTGGTCGAGCACTTGAGGGATGGGATCCCAGTGTGACAAGAGTGGCTACGGAAGGTGGGGTGTGTGCAACCCAACCCCCAAGACATGCACGGGCCTGATGTCCTGGAGCAGAGCCCACAGGGAAACTCAAGGCCCGCAGAACCCATGGTCATGTCACATGCATGAACTCCTCTTAATGTCCCACAGGGCTTCAGACATTCCGACACTTACGATTTGCTTCTGCTTCAGGGGCTTCACAGAGAAGCTGCCATCCATGTGCTGCAGGGAAAGACACAGGTCACCGGGCCATGCCACCACCACCACGCTGCCCAGCCAGCTGCAGGCTCCCTCCCTGGGTAACCCACACCCACAGCGGAGAACGCGATGGATGTGAGAACCGAGGGGCCTTGAAAGTGCCTGCAGAACCTTCCAGAGAAAGTCTCCTGGGCCCGCCTGCCCCACAGACCCAGCTCTCCCCACACTGCCCACCAGCCATGTTCCAGTGGTTGAGAGGTCCCACCCCCCAGAAGAACACTCAGCTGCCAAAGCTAAGGCAGGCTCGTGGCCTCAGGGGCTGGACTGGTCTGGAAGACAGCGCAGAGCACTGAGAACCTAAGCACAAAGAGGAGCGAATGTGATCGGTAGGGTCCAGGGAGATGCTGCTCGGGTCTGCAGGGTTCATCAAAATAGACTAGAGATCTTGGAACAGCGCAAATCATACTTTCAGGATCATCTGGCAAGGCTGGTGGGTTCTTATGGAAATTTCTAGAGTGCATAACTAAAAAAATAAGCAGTTTTTTCTGGGTTCTAAGCTGGAAGCACAAAATAGAATGCTTGCTGGAGATGGTCCTCTACCTCGGCTGCAGAATGCAGGTGTGCACTTAGCAACCACCTCCGCTAAGAGGGCCCAGCTCGCGCAGCGCAGCGGTGAGTCCAGTGCGGGGGTGGTGGGGCTGACCTGTCCTGGCACTTACGTTGGCATGCCTGCGCCCGGGACCAGGAGAGCAGACCCAACCCCTCCACAGGACGGGCGAGTCTGCACGGTCCCAAGCCAGCTGTGCAGAGCCCCCGGGGCCGCTCTGCAAAGGCCCAGATCACAGGAGATGGGCTCCATGCTGAAAGCATGCAGGGCTACAGGCACACACACGGGAGGACGCTGGAGTTGGCAGAACACAGGCATGGAAAGCCACAGTGGTCCCATCCTACCCTCACGGGGTCCTGGGGCCCTGATCCCAGCTGAAACACTCCACAGTTGGTGAGTGCTGACATTGCCAGGGCAGAGGAGGAGGGCAGGGTCCGCCAGGTCAACACCAACTGGGACACACCCCTACCTCCTGTGAGCTTCCCAGGGAGCAGGACCCATGCAGGAGGCAGCAGGCCTACTCACTGAGGTCACCGCAGCCCTGCCCTCACAGACACCAAACAAGGAGGCACTGGAAGTGCTGGGGGTCAGGGTGAGCGCAAGCCAGGGAGGGCAGCACACCAGGACTGTGGTGGGCACCAGCTGACACCTGAGGATGCTGGGCCTGGTGGGAAGGGGCTGGGGCCAGAGGAGGCAATGACCTGGATGCGCTCTCCACACCCCGGGGGTGGTGAGCCTATGGCAGGGGCCCTCCAAATGGGCACCCTGGTCTCAGGGCACTGGCCTTGGTCCAGAACATTCTCCCTTGCCACTCCAAATGCCCTTTGGAAAGCCTGCCAATGGGAATGCTCAGCCCAGACCCACTCTCCTGGGAACTGAGGAATGGCTGAACATCGTCCACCTGCCCTGACCTCTGACACTTGGCTCCTGCGCCAATCCTGGCCCCCTCATCATGCTGTGGGATTCAAAAGGCCACTTCCGTCCCAGCCCTTGGGCCACACAGGGTGGTGGCTAGGATGGCTCACCTACCTTTTCAAAGGCAGCCAGGAGCACGTGGGCATGGCCCGTCACTTCCACAACTGAAGCCAGGAGAGAGCAAGGAGAGAGCATCAGGCACAGTGAGCCTGCCCACCCTCCTGGTCCTTACATCCAGCCCCACTGCCCAGGTGCACCCTCCTCTTCCAGGGCGCTCCGCCACACCTCGGGTGGCAGCTCCTAAGTGTCCCGTACTCAGAGCTCCCTCGTATGGCAAACCCG
The DNA here is from genome assembly GCA_004027875.1 of Aplodontia rufa. Classification (NCBI taxonomy): domain Eukaryota; kingdom Metazoa; phylum Chordata; class Mammalia; order Rodentia; family Aplodontiidae; genus Aplodontia; species Aplodontia rufa. The sequence goes on from PVKS010018448.1 coordinate 2,858, forward strand.
CCCCAAGCCTCCATGCAGGGGCTGGGAAGGGCCTCAGGAAGCTGCTTCCACCTGAAGCACCCATATCTGAGAGAGCCAACCCTGCTCACCATCTCCCTCGTCCACCACAGCCTGGATGACCACTGGAAACACACCCCGGTCCAGGTCGAAGTTCAGCTGAGGAGGAAAGAGGCGAGAGGGGTCAGGGCAATGGCCAGGGAGTCAGTTGGAGAAGGAGCTGGAAGGAGAATCCAGTGAGCAGGGAGACGTGAGGCAGACCTCAGCGGGATAGGGTGGCACCCAGGACTCTGCAATGTCACCCAACCTCCACCACCATGCATTTCCAGAACTTTCTCCTCTACCTAAGCATAAACTCTGTGAATCAGGCGGTGACCCCAAGCCCCCTCATTGACCTTCTGCCTCTGTGGGTGTGCCTGTTCTGGGTGCCCTATACACGGAGTCTGCAGTGTCTGTCCTCCTGGGCCTGGCTGGTCACTGAGTATAATGTTCCTAAAGTTCCTCCATGTCATAGTACATGCCAGCTTCGCTGGCATATGGTCCAGCATATGCATGGACCATACACTGTGTGTCCTTCCACCTGGTGGTGACATTGGGGTTGTTTCTATGTTGTGGCCATCATGAACACCATTGCCTGGAGCCCTGCTTTCCATCCTCTTGTGTGCAACCTGTGGAGTGCAAGTGCTCCCAGAGGAAAGGCCTGGCTTGGCCCCACCAATGATGGAAGGAGTGGAAGGAGCCCAAAGGGCCATGTGAGGTTGAGAAACCTCCTCTCTACTCTCAGGGTAAAGCTGTTTCCCCATAGCCCACAAGGCCCCTGTTCTTCAAGGACAACTGCTCCCCTCAGCTCCGGGCCTCACCCTGCACCCTGCTGGCTGACCCCCCTCCACGTCTCAGGAAAGGCGCTCTTGGGCCCCATGGGCAGGCAGCCCCTGGTCAGAGCTCTGAGCTCTTGTCTTCTCCAGTCCCTGGAGCCCAGTGTGAGAGGTCACTGGGTCATCCTCAGAGACCCCAATTTCCTGCTAGATGGAAGCTGTGAAGGACGGAGCCCCGCTTACCAAGTCTTCGTGACTCCTCAGTGTCTGGCACAGAGAAGCAACGGACACGAGAGCTAAATTTATTCTAAGAATTACTAAGAGAATGCACGCCGCCAAGTGTCCTAGAACCCTCTGCCCTGCATATTCAGAATGAGCAACCTGCATGGCACGTGCATCATACAGAGCTGCTGGGAAACAAGATGGAAGAAAGAAGGGATGAAAGCCCAGGCCCACTAGGCAGCAGGGCCCCGCCCCGTACCCTGAGTGCTGGCTTCCCTCAGCCAGGACCAGCCTGCGGCAATCGCCTGCTCCACAGGATGTCACAGCGGAGCCACTCCTGGCCTGATGCACTGCAGCCCTGAGGCCATGGTGCAGGGAACCCCGAGTTCATGCCCTGTGGCAGAGACATTCAGGAACAAGCCCCAGCCAAAGGGTAAATCAGCAGAGCTCAGAGCAGGGTGCGGGCCCATGTCCCTCACCACTTTCCTTCTGAACCCAACAGCGGAAGTGAGCCTGAGAGCAAGTCCCCGCCCAGTGGACCAAGGAAACGTCCTTTTTCAGTCCTTCTACCTCTCTGAGCCTCAGTTTCCCCCTCTATAAAACTGTCACTGTTGCACCAACCACATGGTTCAAGGGAAGTCCTGCTGTGTGGGCTGCTCACAGGGACACGGGTTGCGGGGCAAATCCTATGCTATTCGCAAAACAGAGGGAAACAGTTCTAAACCTGGCACCACAGGAAGCTTCCGACTGAAAACACAGAGGAGGAGGAAGGAGACTGTGAAGAGCACGAGCTGGGGAACCCAGAGAAACATCCAGGTCAATCAGAGGGTCCACCCAGGTCAGCAGAGGCCATGCAAGCGCAGTGAAAGCCAGGACCCCAGCTGCCCGCCACCTTGTACCCAGCAAAAATTCCAGGCCAGAGGCAGCCAGCCAGACACAGGCACCAGGGCCACAGCCTACATCAGCAGAGAGTGCTGTGGAACACGGCCTGTGCCTGCCCCTGGGTTGGAATCCAATCAAGGACCCAGCACCTCAGAGTTGATGGGGGCCCTTGTGCTCTGAGGAGGCTCCAATCAGCCTGGGTCTTTGTGACCTGAATGCAGATGGCAGTGCTATGCTAGCTTCAGAATAAAACCAAGTCTGGGGGCTGGAGTGGTGGCTCAGTGGTTATGCCTGCTTGCCTGGCATGCATGAGGACGCAGGTTCAAACCCCAGCACCAAGTACACAACGAAGTGTCAGAGCGATGAAAAACTAAAGAAAATTAATTCTCTCTTTCTCTCTCCCTCTCTCTTAACAACAACAAAACAGCCTGAGAGGGGCAAGCAGTAACCTCAGCCTTCTTCCCTGCTTCCTGCTGGCCAAAAGGGGCTTAGCACCATGCCTGCCATCATAGCCCCCCACGGCCAGAGCTGTTCCACTGCCCCCCAGAACTCCCACCACCCAGAGCCTGGCACAAAGCTGGGGGTCACCCACAAGATACGCCCAAAGCCTGGGCCAGGACAGCCTTCCACATCTGCAGGTAGGAGGGAGGGAAACAATTTCAACACTAGAACAAGGGGCCTTTCTTAGGGCAATCAGGTGAGGAGAGTTCTCAGGCTCAGGCAACCCTGGCGGAAGCCTCAGGCCTTCATTCCACAGGAGCCCCTAGACCAGGTGTCAGCAAGCCCCAGGCCAGACGGACACCCAGGAGTAAGAAAAAGGGTGGAGGGGGCCCTAGAGGGAAAGGTGGGACAGGGAAGCCAGCAGGAGTGCAGCCCACAAAGGCCCTGGAGGAGAGGCAGGGTGTTCATAGCACCTTCTAGAACAAAGATGGAGGGGGTCCCAGCCGGTGTCACAGACCCTACTGTGCATGTCTCAGGACCACGCAGGAGGCGCTCTCTCCACACCTCCCCAGGCCCAGCACCACAGCCTCCTTTCCTGCTGCCCCTACTTGGCCTCCATTCACCCTGGCTGCAAACCTCCACCACACTGGGGCCCACAGTCCCTCGGCATGTCCCAGTCACAGCCAGGCAGCCTTTCCCAGGGCTCAGCACCCAGAGGAGGACTCTGAACAGCTGGCCAAGGGCACCACGCACACCCGAGGGGACAGCACAGAATTACCTCGTCATCCTTCCACTCCGAGAAGTCTATCTTGAAAGAAGGCAGGGAGAAGTGCTGGCTTACACCTCGCTTGTAATGCACGGTCTCTGACTGCAGTGGAGGGCTCCGCGGGCTGTACCTGAGGCAGCAGAGACGGTGAACTGCCATGAAGTCAGGGCCCAGCCTGGCCACAGGCCTCCGCCCACCCCCACAGCAGGCGGGGTGCGCCCACCTGTCCCTTAGGGCCAGCCCTCCCTGGCAGGGACAGAAGCAGCACAAGGCTGCCCTTCCTCACTCTGCTCACCACACAGCTCTGCCCAGTCACACCCAAGACCACATCTGCCACCTGCCCAGGTGTGGACACCTGCCCACTGGGTCTGGGTTTGCTATTTCCTAAAAAGCATGACACACAGAGGTCCCCATGCCCGCCACACTGTTCCCGGCTGCCTGCTTCTCCATCCTGTAAGTGCCCAGCGTGAAGCTCCTGGGATCCAGACACACGCGGGTACACGCAGCACAGGTCCCCTCAGCATCCACCCACACTCTGCTCTTTCTCAAGCTGTCCCACCACCATCATGCGTAAGGTGCCATGTCCCCTGAACCAGCCCACAGCTGCACTGTGGTTTCACTGAGTAGGTCAGAAGCCCTGGGGAAGCTTGCTGTTCCCGGCCCTGCTTCAAGCACACATTCCCCACCCCACGCATGTCTCAGCCCATGTGCGAGCTCCTGGGCATGTGCCCAGGACATGGCCAGGTCCCAAGGCACATGCATTTCCTATTCTGGTGACTCTGGAGTCTCCCTCTCAGGAGCCCAACGCGTGACCCCAGCTTCTCACCCACGCTGGCGCTCGCTGTCCGGGGTCTCTGGGACAAAGCACACTCTTGAGAGCAGGGGAGGATGGCCTTGCCATCGAGCCAGGCCTCCTTGGATGCAGCACAGGGGCTGGGCCAGGGTGCTGCTCAGGTGGACCTGCGCCTTCTCTTTGAGCTGTGGGACCCTGGACCCATCCCTTTATCTGAGACTTGGGAAGGGGGCCAGGAAGGCATAGCAGGGCCACCTGTCCTGCAACTCAGTACAGAGCCTTTCTGGCTGGCAGGGCCTACGTTCCCAGCCTCTGTCCTGGTTCCTCTCAAGCCAGCACTCCAGTAGGGGAAGCAGCCTCATGCTGGGTCTCGGCAAGAGGGAGGTGGGCATTTCTGCCGCCACCTGGCCCCAAGGGACACAGCTTATGCCTGCATGGCCATTCCTCTGCTTTCCCAGCTCTCCTCAAGCACACCTCACAGCCTTCACAGCACAGGGCTGGGCGCGCCGGGAGGGCCACTCACCACACCAGACCCTTCTGACCTTGGCAGCCCCTGGGCACCTCCACACCATGCCAGAGGAGGGTACCAGGGCACCAAGAATCATGCTGGCTTGGTCACCATGCTTGCCCAAGGGCTCACAGGGTGAGAGGAGGGGACGGAGGGGCTTGCGCTGTCACTCCAAATACTGCAGTGCCTCCAAACTCCCTGTTGATGCTAAGCATGTGCTCAGGGACCACTTTGCGTCACTAAAAAAAGTAACCAAGTGTTGGAGTCAACATCTAGGAAAAAAGCCTAGAAAAAGGCCCCTGCTTCCCCTCAGAGGGCTGCCTGCCCAGGAACCCAGACCCTGAATCCGGGGCTTTGGGACAGAATGCAGCAGCCAGCCACAGGTGCATTACAGGCTATTTGTGGCACCCTGTGTGTGAGGCTGTGCTGGGGTGCACTGGCCACAAGGGAGCTCAGCCACCCTCGTTCCCAGCCAGCGTGAGCCCCGAGCCACTTGCAGATCCAGGCTAGGCCCATCCTGCACCACATGCGAACCTGGACTCCCAGAGGTATTTCCTAAGACAGGAAGGATGTGGCACATTCCTGCCTGTCCACGAGGCCACTTGGGACAGCTCGCAGACTGGGGCAACCCTGCTATGGCTGCACTTACAGGGCCGCAGGACCCTGGTTTCAAATAAAATCTCCAGAAGTTCAAATCTGTCATCATGACGTAACGAAAAATAGGTATTTGGTCTCTGCCAGGTTCCCAGCATTCAGGTTCCCCTCCCTTGCAAACTCCTGGGTGACAAAGGTTCTTTGTTCTAAGGAAGTGACTCTTGATGGGTTCCTGGAGGAAGCTGGTCACCAGAAAGAGAGTCTGGACTTTCCATAAGGGGACAAAGGCTGTAGCCTGCGATTGTCAATGATCGATGAGGCCTCCATGGTAACGTGGTAACACCTCCACAGAAGGCAGGGCTGGGGTGCAGAGTAGGGGTGGGGTGCAGTGCAGGGCATAGCACAGGGCTGGGGTGCAGAGTAGGGGTGGGGTGCAGGGCATAGTGCAGGGGCGGAGTGCAGTGCAGTTGTGGGCTACAGCACAGGGGCAGGGTGCAATGCAGTCCTGGGGTGCAGAGGCAGAGTGGGGCGTAATGCAGGGGCAGGGTGCAGTGCAGTCTTGGGGTGCAGCACAGGGGTGGGGTTCAATGCAGGGGTGTGGTTCAGTGCAGTTGTAGGGCACAGCACAGGAGCACTGTGTAGTGCAGTCACGGGGTGCAGGGCATAGCGCAGGGGCAGGGTGCAGTGCAGTCATGGGGTGCAGAGGTGGGGCGGGGCATAGGGCGGGGGGATGTGCAGTGCAGGGTGGGGCACATGCCCCACCTGCGTAGGGCCGCAGCAAACCCAACAAAACCAAGCATAGTGCAGCGGCAGCCAACAGATTTTCTATGGTCAGCAATGGCGACGAGGCACGCCCAGGTGAGAGCCCAGCGGCCAGCGCACCCAGGACTCACACTGCCATGCCATTCAGGAACTCCTCCACCGCCTGGCAGTAGATGGTGATGGCCACGCGGGCATCGGCGTCGAAGGTGAACTCCAGGCTATACAGCACCCGGGGCTTCTCCCCGCCCTCGGTGGGACTGTCCGCATCATCTTTGTACCTACGCGAGGGGCAGAGGCAGGGCCAGGTCAGCAGCCGTGGCACACACAGCTGGACACCTCTGCTCTTGCTGCACACTAAGGCCCCATGACCCAGGGGCTGCTTCCCTTTCTTCCTGCCCTAGCAACAGCCCAGTCCCTGGGGTCTTAGGGTCTCAAGCAGCATCTGAACTTGCTGACGCATGGAGCTGGGAGATTCTTGGCTGTGGGGCACCCTGCACACTGTCCAAGTTCATCAGCCTCTCTGGTCACCACCCATCAGATGCCAGTGGCACCCACCCAGCCTCAGGTGCCTCCAGATACTGCCCAGGGTCCCCCAGGCACAGAGTGGGGAGCTGGGGTTAAAGAATGATGCTCCTACAAGTTCCTGCTTGTGGCCCTGACTCCACACTTAAGCAGGACCTGGGCTTCTCTCTCTAGCCTCACACTGGAGCCAAAGGGACTCAGGTCCTCAGGCTGCAGCCTGGATCCCTGGCAGCAGGACAAAAAGGGTTACCTCACAAGCCGCAGGGAGTCCTTGCGGATGTTCACCAGGCTCCTCAGTGTCTTCACCGGCTCATGGGGCGCAGGGGTGACATAGGGAAACTAGGCGGGAAAACCACAGCAATCCCAGGTGACTCCCTGGCAGTGGCACAGGTCCAGAGCTCAGGTCTCGGCCCTGACAGGCATTCCTGGGCTCCAGTCCTCATGAGACTGCTGGATCCTAGGCATGTCACTCACGTCACCGTGATTTACACAGCTAGCACATGTGCAGAGCTGGGCACTGCCCTGAGTGACATGGGCACTTGGCCACTGACTGTCCCTCACTCCAGGAAAGAGGCTCTGCAACTGGACTGGGCCAGAGGGAACCCCAGGGGAAGCAGCAAGGCTGGAGTCTCGGGACAGGACGCTTGCTCAGCGATGAGGATGGCAGCAGAGGGTGGGCACGCACAGGGGCACATGGAGCTGGTGAGGAAGGCAGCGGAGGGTGGGCACGCACAGGGGCGCATGGAGCAGTGAGGCTGGAAAAGGGCTGTTTGACACGGCGCTGGAGCTCTATGGGACACAACCAGGGTGCACACACGGCTCTGTGCCACTTCACGGCTGCAGGAGGATCAGTGGTCGCACAGGACAGTTAAAATCAGCCCTCAGGAGGTCTGCATAAGCCCGGGCAGAACCAAGGTGCAGACAGATCACATGCAAGGCTCCTGTTCCCAGGCCTGCTGGTCCCACAGCCCCAGACCTCAGCCTCAGGGTACCCTATGGATCAAGGTTTTGAGTCAGTCCAACGTTCGGTGTCTCAAACAGCCTGGAGACTCCTGGCCTGCAGGATACCCACCAGGCCCAAGGGTATAGCAGCCTTGGGGGATGGAGGTCATTTCAAAGTCAGCCTTAGCTGGTCACACATCTGTAATCCCAGTGGTTGGGGAGTCTAAGGTAGGAGGATTACAAGTTCAAGGCCAGCCTTAGCAACTTAGCAAGGACCTAAGCAACTTACTGAGACCCTGTCTCAAAATACAATATGAAAATGGCTGGGGATGTGGCAAGTGGTAAATTGCCCCTGGGGTCAATCTCCCCAAAAAAACTCAAAACCAAACAACCTGTACTCAGGGCTTTCCTCCTGGTTCATATCCCTCTTCATCAGACCCCTTTCTGGCCGCCATGCCCAGGCTGCCCTGCCCTGCACTCTGCTGCCCCTGACATCTGTGCACCCTCTGCCTCCCCAGACCCCTTGTTCCTGTGCACCCTGGGACCACTGCCCCAGTCCTGGCTTTCCAGAGTTTCTATGTGAGCCCATGGCTCCTTCCTCCTTCCTTGGTCCCACCCTCTGTCCTCAGAGATTTCCAGGATACACCACCCCAATGCCTCTCTTGCCTTAGTAGGTGCCTCCCTCACCTCCCGAGGGTTTACTGCAGACCCACGGATACCTGCACCCACTCACTGCCTCCTCTGCCCTCGGGCTGCCTGAAGGTTCCTGTTGGCCTCCCAGAGTCACTGCCTGTCAGGAGCCTGGCACAGGCCACTCCAGCCACCTGCCATCCTGCACCTCCTCAGGGCTCCTTCCCACCCATCATGGCTCAGCCAGCCTCCCCTCCACTTACTCTCTCCTTTGACCCCCCGTTTGTCCAGTGTTTTCTCCTTATGGCCTGCAACTCCCCACCAGGGAACAGGGGCAGGATCTCACTTCTGTCCCCAGTCCCCAGAGCCCCAGGCACTCCTGTGGTGACTAACAAGGAAAGTCCAGAAGCCACCTCCACTCCTCCTTGGGCTCACGTCTCTTGCACGCTGTTCTACACAATGGGGGTGCTCTTTCTGCTTTTTAAAGGAAGTCATCCAAGAGGCCCGAGTCAGATCTCAAACTTTCTGTAGACCCTGAGGCCTGGACACATGGGTTCAATACTGGCTGCTCTGTCCCTCAGGGACCGCCCCAGTTGTCTGGCCTCCCAGGGGAAGGGGTGGGATGCACTCTTTTACCAGGACTACGCCCATCTGCCCTCAGTGCTTGGTCATCCTCCCAGCTGGGGCTGGGACCTCCCATGCCTATGGCCCCAAGAGCCAGCCTCCTGGGACCTACCTGGACTGGGCGGCTGCCCAGGAAGTTCAAATCCATGTTCTCTCCAAAGAGGTAGCCTTCCGGGTGGGGGGTGTCAAATTTCTCACCTCCCATGAAGAAGTGAGAGGCAAAGTAGTTTCCTGTTTAAAAAAGGAAAGGGAGTTGGCAGATGATGAGGCTCAACAGGCCAGGGGGAACATCTATTGTTCAAGCAGCCCTGAAGCTCCACCACAGAGAGGCCTGCAGGTGCCAGCGCCTGTCCCTCCAGATCTCTGCTGCAGCCAGCCAGTCTCGGCCCTTCCAGGGCGGTCCTTAGGCCTCTGCACACGGCCAGCTTCAACACCTGGCCTGCTCCACCAGTTCTCAACCCCTCATGATTCCTTCTGTGGTGGGCTGAGCTGTGCCCCTCAAGGACAGGCCCAAGTCCCATCCTACCCAGGGACGTGACCTCATTTGGAAACAGTCTCTGCAGATGAAAGCAGGTGGAGCTGTCCCCAGGATGATGGGGTGGCCCTCAATGCAGTACTTGCTGTCTTCAGAAAAGGAGAGAGGGTTTGGTCACAGAAGCAGAGAGAGCAGAGCAAACACCATGAAGATGGAGGTGGGATTGGAGGGACACGGCCAGAAGCCCAGGAATGGCCAGGGATACTAGACCCTCCAGAGGGAGGGCAGCCCCACAGAGGGAGGCATGGACCTCTGACTTCCAGGCTCCAGACCTACGAGAACACCACTGCTATTTGGAGCCACCATTAGTGTCATCTGTCTCAACTGCGCCTGGAAACTCCCATTCCCTGATCTCAGAGTCAGTGCCCCAAAACCCAGGCCCTGAAGACGTACTCATCTCTGACCACAGCTGAAAACTCTGTGTAGATCTAGGTCACTTTAATCATTTCTGACACCCACAAGGATGGGGGCTGTAACTGACTCCCACTGCAGCCCTGCTCCAAGGAGAAAAGAAATGGAAGGTGTTAAGACACCCGTCCCCTCAAGAGTCTGAGCTCCCAGGGGCTGGACACCCGTCCCCCCTCAAGAGACTGAGCTCCCTGGGGACTGGAGTGGTGGCTCAGTGGTTGGAGCACTTGCATGGCGTGCACAAGGACCTGGGCTTAAACCCCACCACTATGTACACAACCAAGTTCTGGAGAAACAAAGGCCAGATGAAAAATAAAGTTAATTCTTTCTTAAAAAAAAAAAAAAAAAAAAAAAAAGACAGCTCCCAGCTGTGCTGCAGACCACCTGTAGGATGGCAGCCTCCAAGCTTCCTGCCCACCCTGTGCTCTCTGGCACAGAGGACCTAAGCAGATGGTCCAGGTGACCATGGGAACTGTGAATTAGGGAGATGCTCAGACTGCATCCCTCAGTCTCATGAGTAGCAGGGACTTCTGGGTCCACAAGCCCATGTGGGTTCTTCCCTCAAGCTACCAGGGACACCCTCAGATCCTGAGAACTGCAGCCCAGCGTGGTGGTCATGACCACAAGAGCTGGCCAGGCCAGGGCAATGTGGCCAGGGAGCTCCTGAGAAGTTGCCTAGCTGCCCTTGGCAACAGGGGACAACACTCAGGTGCCTGACCTCGACACAACCCTAAGCCACGTGGGCCAGGGACAGAGCTAGCTGCAGCCCAACACAAAGAGCAGAGCGGCAACTGCTATAGCCAACTTGACCCCTGGACTACAGACCTGCACATGCCAAGTCGCAAATCACGAGGAACAGAGCCCTGCCAGCAGGCCCGTCCCAGCAAGGCTTTCCTGATGCTGCTCTTAAATGTGACCTCCAGCCAGGCTGGTGGCACACACCTGTAACCCTCGCAACTCGAGAGGCTGAGGCAGGAAGATCCCAAGTTCAGAGCTACCCTCAGCAATTTAGTGAGGCCCTGAGCAACATAGTGAGACCTTGTCTCAAAATAAAATATAAAAAGGGCTGGGGATGTGGCTCAGTGGTTAAGTGCCCCTGGGTTCAATCCCTGGCACCAAAAATAAATAAATTTGGGACCTTGGTCCCGAATCTGCTGGGTGGGCACTCTCCCTACACCCCTCCTCTGCTTCACCCTGCAGATTCTGATGGTCCACACCCCGGGGGCTCCGAGTCAGCGCAGTTCTCAGCTTTCTGCTCTTCAGAGGAACACATGCTACAAACTAAAGTCTCTGGATCAAGAGGCAACAGGCAGGGGTGGAGCAGTGGCTCGGCAGTTACGGCACTTGCCTGGAATGTGCGAGGGCCTGAGTTCAAACCCCAGCACCACGTACTCAGCTAAGCGTCAGAACAAAAAAAAGCTACATGAAAAACTAAATAAAACTGATTCTTTCTTTCTCAAAGAGGGCAGCTGAGTGACAAAGAGAATTCATTTTTATTTATTTTTCACATGGCTTTCGTGGCACCAACGCTTCGTTGTATACATTGTGCTGGGGTTTGAACTCGTGTCCTCGCACATGCCAGGCAAGCACTGTAACCACTGAGCCTTCGCTTGAGCCGCCACTCCAGGTCCTCTCCCTTAACCAACCAACCCACCCGGCAAAAGGCAGCTGCCACTTGTTTGCTTTACTAGTATCCTTCGAGCTTTCTATGATCACGTGCGCTACCCATCCAGCCTTGTCCTCCACCTGAGCAGTGAGCTATGGAAGGGGGCACGAGGTGTACTACTTACAACCACCTGAGACGTGGGAGGGGATGTGTACCACAGAATGGGAACCGTGTTCTGGGGTAGAGAAAAACGCGGCGGAAGGCTGGCTCAGCACAGGCAGGCTCATCCTCCAGTTGCCGGCAGACCTTCGCCGCCTGGCTTGCTGCATGTTTTAACTGGTGCATCAAAGCTGTCCATGATGGCGGGACTTGGGACACATTCGTACAAGCTGCCAGTGTATCGAGCCGATTCGGCCATTCTCCCTCCCCAGTTCCTCCCCCGAGCGCCTCTTCCCGCTCCTGTACTGACCTCCCTTTGGCTTTCATGAGCTCTGCTCCCACCTTTTCCCTTTTCCCTAACTTCCACACAAGACCTCTGAGTCTGACTTATTTCACATGATAGTCTCTGATTTCACCCATTTTTCAGCAAATGACACAATTTCATTTTTCTTTCTGGCTACATAAAAAAACATTGGGTATATACGCTACATTTTCTTTATGCACTCATCCTGGGCTGGCTCCATTGTGAACTGTGCTGCTGTAAGCATGGGTACGCATGTATCACCACAGTATGATGACTTTAATTCTTCAGGGTAAATACCAAGGAGTGGAGTGGCTGGGTCACACGCTGGTTCTATGCCTCATCTTTTCTTTTTACCATTAATATTTTATATATATATATATTTTTTTTTTAAGAGAGGGAGGGACAGTGAGAGAGACAGCAAGAAAGAGAATCAATTTTATTTAGTTTTTCATGTGGCTTTTGTTGCTGACACTTTGTTGTACGTTCATTGTATGTGTGGTGCTAGGGTTCGAACCTGTGTCCTCACGCATGCCAGGCAGGCGTTATAACCACCAAGCCAACGCTCCAGCCCCAATATTTTATTAGAGTTACTGTACAATCATAAATGCATATAAAGTAACGATATGCCTTTGTTCTTAAACCAGAATTACCCCTACATTGCCCACACCACCGTCTCTTGATTCTTCTACATTTTGCGATATAAATGCTTAGGCTGTGAATTTTCCAGAATTAAAAGGTTGTATAAGTACTATTTGGATTTTCAGGGGGTAAAGAGTGTGCTACTCTGTTGTCTCCACAGATCCGTCCCTCTCCCCTCCCCCACCATCGCCTTTCCCCCACATATCCGTGGTTGCCCTAGATTATGTATTGCTACACCTTTGCTGGGTCAAATACATGAGTTTAATTATCTTTCGCCCAAGTCTGGGTTTCGGTCCAGCCTCCATAAATGAGGGAAAACATTCCGCCCTTGAGCCTCTGGGTTTGGCTAACTTTGCTCAGCTTGATCTCTTCCATAGCCATCCATTTACCTCAAAGAGTGCAGTATCACTGTTTCTATAAGGAGAGTAAAACTCCATGGAGTATATATATACTACAGTTCTTAGATCCATTCATCCAGTGAGGGGCATCTGGGTTGGTTCCATAATTTAGTTACTGTAATCTGAGCTGCGATGAACATAGATTTTGCTGTATCACAGTAATGTGCTGATTCTAACTCCTCTGGGAAAATACCCAGAACAGGGATAGATTCCGGATGAATCCAGCCCTAGTTTTTTGAGGCGTCTCCACACTGATCTGCAGAGCGGCGGCACCAGGCTGTAGTCCCACCAACAGTGAGCTCGCGTTCCTATCTCCCCACAAACCCCCCAGCATCTGTTACTGTTTGTATTCTTCATCTTTGCCAATCTGACTGGAGTGAAGTGAAATCTTAATGCAGTTTTGATTTGCATTTCCCTGATTACTAGTGATTTAGAACACTTTCTCATGTATTCACTGCTTGCTCGCGTTCCTTTGTTGAGAAGTTTCTATTTAGCTCTCTGGCCCATTTATTGATTGGGTTGTGATTTTGATATTAAGTTTTTTGAGTTCTTTGTAAATTTTGGACATCAGTCCCGTTTTGGAGGAATCACAGGCCATGATTATCTCCCATTCTGCAGGTTCTCTCTTGACAGTTTGGACCAATTCCTTGTCTGAGCAAGAGCTTTTTAATTTGATGGCCTCCCACTCATTAATTCTGGACTTTTAATTCTTTCCCTTTGGGAGTCTCACTGAGAAAGTTTTCGCCTGCTTCCAAATCCATGCCCCGTCTTTTGAGGAGCCTCCACGCTGACTTCCCTAGTGGCTGTGCTAATTTACAGTCCCACCAACAGTGTACAGGTCCTTTCCCCGCATCCTCTCCGGCATTTGGTGGTGTTTGTATTCTTGATGGCTGCCATTCTGACTGGTGAGATGAAACCTCAGTGAGTTTTGATTTGCATTTCCTTAAATGATTTGAACATTTTTTCATATATTTTTTGGCCATTTGCATTTCCTTTTTAGAGATGTATTTAATTCAATTACCTATTTATTAAGTGGGTTTTTTTTAGCATGAAGTTTAAATTCTTTATACATTCTAAATATTAATCCCCTGTGAAGAGTAGCTGGCAGGGGCTGAAGCGGTGGCTCAGAGGGTATAGCGCTTGCCTGGCATGTGCAAGGACATGTGTTCGAACCCTAGCACCAAGTACACAATGATGTGTTGGAGCAACAAAAAACACATGAAAAACTAAATACAAATTGGTACTCTTTCTCTCTCTCTCCAAGAAGGAAAAAGGAGAAGAAAGGAGAAAAGAGGAGGAGGAGGAGAAGAAGAAGAAAGCTCATGCTTTTACAAAATTGTAAATGTTTAATCCTATTGTCAAATGTATCTAAGAAGAACAAGAAGGGGTTGGAGGAAGAAGAGACCAGTTTCTAAGGATTATGTCTGCGAGTCAGGATTCCCGATCCAGAGACAATGGCCCTGATGGAACAGAGCCCAAAGGCATCATCAAGAGTAACTGGAATGAGATTGTTGAGAGCACTGATGACATCAGTTTCCCAGAGTCCCTTCTCCATGGCACCTTCACCTATGGTTTGGGAAGCCCTCTGCTATCCAGCCGCGGGCCATTCTTCATTGTATCAGGGTTGTGATCACTCAAGCCCAGTCTGGGACTGGAAAAGCTGCCACATTTGCCACATCAATTCTCCAGCAGGTTGAATTAGACCTAGAGGCCACTCAGGCCGTGGTACTGGCACCCACTGGAGAGCTGGCTCAGGAGACGCATGGTGGCCATGGCATTAGATTACATGGGTGCCTCCTGTCATGCCTACACTGGGGGCACCAGCGTGCGAGCTGAAGTGCAAAAGCTGCAGAAGGAAGCTCCCCATATCCTAGTGGGTACCCTGGCCCTATGTCTGATACGCTCAACCAGAGATCCGTTCTCCCAAATACATCAAGATGCTCGCACTGGAGGAAGCTGCTGAAAGGTTAAGCCGTGCATTCCAGGGCATCTGTGGCAGATGCCAAAGCTAAAAAGCAACGCCCACGTGTTTTTGCTGTCAGCTAAAGCGCCTTCCAATGTGCTCGAAGCGACCAAGAAATTCATGAGTGACCCCACTCAAATGCTTGTCAAGCAGGAGGAGCTGACTCTGCAGGGTATCACCAGGAGAGGAGTGGAAGCTGGACGCACTGTGAAACCATGCCCCAGGCAGTGATCTTCAACCACACCTGAAGGAAGGTGCTTTGGCTCACTGAGAAGATGCATGGAGACAGGGACCAAAATAACAGGATGTGATCAAGAGGGAGTGGATGACCACTGACCTGCTGGGCAGACGCACTGATGAGCAGCAGGGCTCTTCAGTCCAACAGGGGAAACTACATTCACAGAACTGGCTGAAGGGGGCGCTGTGGCCATCAGGATGTGGCTATTAACATGGTGACAGAAGACAAGAGGACTCTTGGAGACATGGAGACCTCTACAGCACCTCCACTGAAGAGATGCCCCTCAGTGTTGCTGATCTCATCTGAGAGGAGCTGTCCTGCTACCTAGCCCCAACCAGGGTTGAGTCTGGGGTGCTGAGGAGCAGCTGGAAGCGGGAGGGAAGGGAGCCAAAGGATGGACATCTTCTCATTTTTTTTCCTTTTTATTTTTTTTCTTTGAATAAATGTTACTTTTCAAGGCAAAAGAAGGAATTGTGAACATTTAGGTACCCTTTTCTTTGGGGTAGGCTCTTGCCCCAGGCACCGTCTCCTCCCAGAAAACACTAATCCATACCCCTAACCTCCTCCAGATCCCAGAGGCTCTCCCACCGCAATTGAATTCCTCTGAAAACGATTCAAGGGGTCACAACATGTCACCACAACCTCATTTGCTGGACCAAATCTGTAGGGAAAACCCCTGAGTAAGGCTGCCCTGAGAATGGTCCCCAGGTGGGAAGAGCAGGGGAGAGAAAATGGTAGCCATTTTTACATTGTTCTGTATTTATTGATTCACGAAACAGGAAAAAAAAAAGAGTAGCTGGCAAAGATCTTCTCCCATTCCCTCTTCACATTCCTAACTGCTTCCTTTGCTGTGCAGAAACTTGTTAATATTGATGCCATCCCATTTATTAACTCTATGCATTATTTTCTGAGCTTTAGGGGTCCCTCAATTTGTTTTGATATTTGGTCTTTACGTGGATTTTTGCCAAGTAACTTGGAATTAGATGCTACCGATTATGAAAACTTTGTTAATTCTTACTTCTCTATGGGATCAAGATTTCTCTACATAATAAATAGAATTAGCTGGACACAGTGGTACCAGCCTGTCATCCCTGCTACTTGGGAGGCTAGGACAGGAGGATCACAGGTTTGAGGCCAGCCTGGACAATTTGTAGATATCCTGTCTCAAAATGAAAAACAAAAGGGCTAGGGATTCAATCCCTAGTACTGCAAAAAGAGGAAAAAAGAACTAGAATTGATGCCAAATCCACATCATTCCAGCGATGGGTTATATTTAACTGTTAGTACGTGAATTAACTGAATTAACCAGGGGAAAAGTAGTCTGACCACTTCAGAGACGCATTTCCAAGATATTTTGGTATCTCTCCTTGTTACTGGTAAAATGACAGTATTTGTGTTGATCACCTGGGAATCTGTTACGGCCACTTAAAACTACTAGACTGATCCTCTTAGAGCATTATGTGACGAGAATATTTTCAGATTCTAACTACAACTTCAGGACATGTTTAGGTTGCAGACCTGCAGTGTGATCAACAAGACTTCAAGCATTTCAAAAGAAAAGGACTGAAGAGCAGCACTCCTCAGTGGGGAGGTGCACCGTCGCAGAGGCCTCCTGGGGAGGGACTGCGGCCCCTGACTGGGGCTGGGCCAGGCCTTCAGCATCCACAGAGCTAATGCTGGATGGCACTGTCCTGAAGCCACTGAAATGATGAGGAAAAAGAGGAACATATGTCCCAGAGCAGCCAGATCTCACACGTGGACACCCACACATGCAGAGAAAGACTACCTGGGCAGGGACAGAGCAGTGAGACATGCTGGTGTCAGGTCCCAAGGGTGCTACTGCCCTTCTGTTTTTCCTCAAGCGAAAAGAAAATTGGGGGGCTGGAGTGGTGGCTCAGCCCGGCATGCACAAGTACACAGGTTCAAATCCCAGCACCCACGTAACACAATTGTCAGAGCAACGAAAGCCACGTGAAAAACTCAATAAAAATTGATTCTCTCTCTAAAAAAGAAAGAATGAAAGAAAATTGGGGCTGGAGCGATGGCTCAGCAGTTACTGAGCTTGCCTGGCATGCACAAGGACACGGGTTTGACCCACAGCACCACGTACACAACAGAATGAAAGTCACACGAAAAACTGATCAAAATTGATTCTGTTTTTCTTTTTTCTTTCTTTTTTTTTTTTTTTTTAAGAAAGAGGGGAGGGGCTGGAGCGGTGGCTCAGTGGTTTCGGCACTTGCCTGGCAAGCACAAGGACCCAGGTTCAAACCCCAGCTCCACATACACAACTAAGTTTTGGAGCAACGAAGGCCATGTGAAAAACTAAAGTTGTTTCTTTCTCTGTCTCTCTCACTGTCCCTCTCTCCTTAAAAAAGAAAAAGAAAAAGAAAAAGAAAGAGGGGACAGTGAGAGAAAGAAAGAAGCAATTTTTATTTAGTTTTTCATGGGACTTTCATTCCTCAGACACTTCGTTGCGTATGTGGTGCCGGGGTTTGAACTCGTGTACTCACTCCTGCTAGGCGAGCGTTGTAACCGCTGAGCCACTGCTCCAGCCCCCTGTCCCTCTCTTTAAAAAAGAGAGAGAGAGAAAAGAAACTTATCGTGAAAGGTGTGACCTGCACACTGCACATGAGGGGTCTGTTGTATTATTCTCCCTACTGCTCCTTTTGCTTTTCAGTCTAGGGACTGAACCCAGGGCCTCGAGGGCACATTAGGCCTGCACTCTACCACTGAGCTGCATCCCCAGCCCTTAGTAGTTCTGAGCACTGGCTTGCTAATCTGCCTGGGTTGGTCTTGAACTCGCCATCCTCCTATCTTGACCACTGGAGTTGCTGGGATTACCGGAGGGCACTTCTGCACCCAGCTTCTATTTTTAAATGGTCACATATTTTAAAAAGTCATTTTTGGCCTTGCTTTGCAGTCCACACCTGTGATCCCAGCAACTTGGGAGGCTGAGGCAGAAGGACGGCAAGTTCAAAGCCAGCCTCTGCAACTTGCAGGCCCCAGCAACTTAGCAAGACCCTGTCTCAAAATACAAAATAAAAAAAGGGCTGGGGATGGGGCTCTGCAGTTAAGCACCCTTCATGCATGCACAAGTGTAAGTGGGCGCACACATGTACCATGTGCCTGCCACTGTGGTGCATGTGTGTGCATGCATGTGGTGTCTGTGTGCACACACCTCAGCACTATGAGGCAGCAGCTGACTGGCCAGGAGAGAGGGAGCCAAGAAAGACAAACAGCCACGCCCACCGCTTCCCCCCCATGTGCTGGGCCCAGGGCCTAAGCCCCCATCTCTCCATATCCCCCACTTCCCACTCAGGAAACTGGACTCAAACCTGTGGCCTATGCAGCCCACCGTGTGTGTGTCCTTGTCCCTTCACTAGGTACTCCCTTTGCCTGTGAGACAGTGGGGACAGTGGTCAGTGGTGCCACCGGCAGTGACAATGGGCAGCTGTTCACACCAAAGTGCCACATGTAAAGGGCCACGGAGCCTGAGGGGCAGGGTGGGGGGCTGGAGCTGTGGCTCAGTGGATACAGTGCTTGCCTGGCATGAGCAAGGATGTGAGTTCAAATGCCAACACCACATACACAACAAAATGTCGGAGCAATGAAAGCCACCTCAAAAAATAAAATTGATTCTTTCTTTCTCTCACTGTCCCTCTTTCTTTAAAAACAAAAACAAAAACTCACATCATGATGGGGATATAATGGAAGGGACCACAGCGGACCTCTGCCAGAAGTCCTAGAGGGCAGGAGGCATAAAGAGGGCATCAGCATCCTTCCCAAATCTTTTATGCCTAACCTTTACTACCCAGCTTTAAGTCCAGTTTGGGATCCCCCTGCTCAGATGTTCCTGGGCTGGACCCTGAGGAGCACTTGTACCTAAGTCCACCAAGCCCTGGGACACCCCAGCAGCCACAGCACAGGCTCAGAGGCGGGAGATCCACATCCTCAGAAGGCCCTTCCCGGTCACTGACCACTGGGACCCACACCACTTATCCTCCCAAGCTTGAGGCAGCCACCATGCACTTTGGTGCCGGGACGCACTGATCCCCACCGGTCCCCACAAGGCCCAAGAGTCACCTGCCCCAGGAGTATGGGTACCGAGTGTTTGACAGGGCAGCCACATGCTCTAGGAACCCAGGCTCGGGTAGCCTCACACTCCAGGCCCCTGCCCCTCTGCTCCCACACAGCTCCCTGGGGCTCCCAGCAAGCTGGCCCTGCCCAGCCTGGGGCTTCTGCGCTGCATCCACCCTCCCACCTGAACTCGGCTTTCCTCACTTAGTTGTTGGTTCACGTTCTGTGCTCCCTCTGCCTGAGACCAGGCAAATAAGTGGCCACAGTCCTGCATGCTGTGACCAGGAGGAGCACAACACACAGGAGGGAAGGCAGGTGACACCAGGAGGCACAACAGAGCTGAGGAACCTGCTCAGGCCACACAGCTGAGAGGGGGCATCTTTGCCGGAACTCCCTGGTGACCCCTACGCCCTCAACCACGCCAGGCAAACCACACCATTAACAGAGACACCCTGCATCCCTCTGAAGAAAGAACCTGGTATGGTGATGTGGCTGGGCTGCTGCGTCATCGCTGCCACCATTGGGAAGGAGCTGGGAAGGCCAAGCGGTTGGCAGGGAGCGGCTCACTGACTCCACCTGCTGGGAGTACCCTTCTCTACTAGGACAGATGTTCCCATACCAGGTACCTGCTTCACAAAGCTGCTGGCCCAGCTGTGTGATCCGAACAGGTCCAGGAAGTGCTGCTCTAGGGGCAGACCCTCCAGGCCCCAGATCACCCCCATGACAGGCAAGGGACAGCAGCCCCCCATACCCTCAGGCCAGGGAGAAGAGGCCCCCACAACCTCAGGCCAGGGAGAAGAGGCCCCCACACCCTCAGGCCAGGGAGAAGAGGCCCCCACACCCTCAGGCCAGGGAGAAGAGGCCCCCACACCTTCAGGTCAAGGAGAAGAGGCCTCCACACCCTCACAGGGAGAAGAGGCCCCCACACCCTCAGGCCAAGGGATGGCAGCCCTCACAGCCTCAGGTCAGTGAGAAGAGGCCCCCACACCCTCAGGACAGGGACGGCCGCCCCCATAACCTACTGTGATTGAGGACCTCAGGACTGGCTTCTATCACCTGGCTTAAGGATCCCCCTGGTGGAGTCCACGTGTAGGCACAGGACAGCAACTCTGCTTGCCACCATGCTCCCAGCCCCACCACACTCCAGAAGGGTGACGCTGGGTTTGCCTTCTAACCTCTGCAGCCTTGCTGATCCTATCCTAACACAGAATGGGAAGAGTGGCTGGCAAGACTCAGGGAACCTCGACGTCCCACCCACAGAGGGGAGATCCTGCAGGCCTGGGTGCCACCACAGTAAAGCAAGACCTCTGGCTCCTGGTATGGAAGAGGGAGGTTCAATGAAGTGAGCTGGGCAGCTGTGACCAAGCAACGTCGCCACTACCTATGGCCCCTGTCCTCCCCGTCTAGGCAGTGCCTTTCAGGAGAGTGCATCCACTGAATGCCCCAGGTGCTGGGCACAGGAGGTAGCTTAGTGCTGAGGAGCTGGGCAGCAGAAGGGACAGCTGGCCAAGGGAACCATTCCAGTTACATACCCTGCACTGAGCCAGGCAAGGCACGGTGGGAGGAGGTGGCCAGACGCCACCCTTCATTTCACAAAACCACCCAGTAAGAAGCTGGAAAGCCACGATGGGCATGGCGGAGGGCACAGGAGCCAAGCTGAGCACGAAACCAGCCACGCCTGGCTTGCAGACCGTACAGGCAGAAGCAGTCACCACCCAGGGCCATCCAGGAAATGCAGGCCATTTCCCAGAAAACTCAAAAGCCAGGCCGGATCAGGGCCAAGGGCAGGCCCTACCCAGCAGATTCCCATGGGTGGGCACAATCAGACTCAAAAAGGCTTTGGGAAAAGAGGCCTCCTTGGCATTCAGCTGGGATCACGGCGAGCAAGTGACTGCCAAGGCTACAGTGTAAGCTTCTGGCACAGCTGGGACAAAGTCCAGCACTCTCCTCACCACAGCTGACCGCTGCTCCCATGGTAAGGAACACCAGCCCCAGTACGAGGTTGGTCTCCAATCTCCACAGCATCCTGGGGCAGGGTGTGTGGAAAGCAAGGCTGCCCCCAAAACCCTCACTCCTGCAACCGCCAAGCGAAGCCTGCCCCACAGAGGTGGACCCAGCTGGCTCTGGCCAGCCTCCTCCTGACGTTCCAAGAGCTCTCACCTCCTGGACTCCCTAGAGGGCAGGGCAGTGCAGAAACCTCAGGCACTGGATGGCACTGGCCACCTCATACACCTCCAGCTCAGCTGCGACCAGGCCCAGAAATGTGACCCAGGAGGTCTTGAGTCCCCAGTGCAGACCCAGAGCCAGGCCAAGGCCATGCAACGTCTGAGCAGAGATCCCGCTACTGGATTGGTTTTGATAATGAGGGACACTGACATCTTACTGCAATCCAGCAGCAGTCCAGGGCTGTGCATAAGAACCAGGCTTCATGACATCAAGGCAGGTGGGCACAGTTGTATAGGCCTGTAATCCCAGCAGCTCAAGAGGCTGAAGCAGGAGGATTGCAAGTTTGCAACCTATGCAACTCAGAAAGACCTTGCCTCAAAATAAAAAATAAAAAGGGCCGGGGATGTGGCTCAGGGGTAAAGCAACCCTGGGTTCAATCCCCAATACCCACCCCCACAAAATGACAGGGATTAGGTTATTATTTTATTTTGGAATGAGAAAATGGAGGCATGGTGAGAGGCAAACACTTGCTTAGGGTTAGGGGATGGAACCCAGGGCCTCAAGCATGCTAGGCAAGCACTCTACCACTGAGCTGCACCACAGCCCTTGGGCAAGGATTCACACCTTTGGCCTCTTAACGGAGGACCCAGAAACAGTGAGTGGCAGAGAGCCCCACCACAGACAGAGGAACACTGGAAACTGGACACCCTAGACAGAGGGGCACTGGGAACCAGCCTCCTCCACAAAGCTGGGACAAGAGATGCTGCAGCAACTTCTCTGAGTGCACAGAGAAAGTGTCCCAGAAACTAGTCCAGTGTCCGCTGCCTGATGACAAAGAGCATGCAGCTGCCCACGCAGCACAATGTCACTGAGCCACAAAGGAACAGAGCACCAACACACTCCCGCCGGGACAGTGGGTCACGGGACTGTACCCCTCCTCCACCACTACTTTGGGTGACCTGGTCCCAGAGTGGCTTCAAGCAGCAGGACAGACAGTCATATCAGTCTGCATGCTGGACACGGTCATTTCTTTAAGGACTTGGCTGCAGTGCCCTCACACCTGCTCTGGACTTGCTCAGGTCCGGCCAGCTGCGCAATGGAACGGGGTGGTGACTGTCTACACTTCAGTCTCCACGCATACAACGTAAACAGGGCCAGCTTTGCAGGGATGGCACAAGCCTCCAAGCAGATGGGCCCCATGCAGAGCCCTATGCTTGCTCTTCCTGCCGTGGCCACCTACCACAGCCCTGGGGTCACACAGCCAGTGGAGGAATCTGTGTTGGAGCCAGGTGCCCAGGTCCCAAAGCCTGCATGCTTTCCACTCCAAAAAGCACAGAAGCCCCAGGCCCACAACCCCAGGTGGAGTGCTGCCTGCCCAACTCAGGAGGGAAGGCACACAGCAAGGCATGCCCTTGCGGGAGTGCTGGTCCCCTAACCCTACTCTCTCTGCCTGCAGCAGGAAAGCTAGGGCCGGAAGTACCTTCAGCAAGCTGGTGAGTCCCTGGCTTGGCCTGGTCACACTGCACTAAGTGCCACATCAGACAGTGAGTTGCAGTGACTCAGGGTGGCCCCTATCAGGCAGGCCAGGGAGGCAAGTGGTCAGAACTAGGCAGGGAGTCAGGAGCCTGGCCTTAACTCTGGTCCTGATGAACCACTGTGAGTCACCATCACCTGAGTCTGTGTCTTCACCTACTACTGGAAGCATATGACAAGAACAATGTTCCCCAGGCTGCAAGGGCTGTGCCATTATTTAAACACATAATTGTACTTATTATTTTCATCAAAATCAACTCTTAATTAAAGAAATGTATGAAAGGGACTTTATATCACCAGCAGATTGGGGAAACCAGTGCAGCCCGTCTTTCACAAGCTGCCTCGCCTCCTCACTCTCGAGATAACCCACTGTCCCTTCAAATGCAGGATCCTCGTCTTCCTAAATAAGTCTCTGCTTATGCCTCAAAGAAAAACAATTACCTTAAAAAAAAAAAAAGTACAATCAAGAAGTTAAAGATCCAGATAAATACAGATACGCCACAAATACAGAGACACACCACGTTCCTGGATGCAGTCTGCATGGGAAAGTCAGCAACCCTCCAACACCGAGTGATACGTTCAAAGCGATTCCTATGGGAATCCAGCAGACTGAGGAGCCACTTGTAAAGCCTGCACAGGAACACGAGTCGAGTGCAAAACGACGTGAAAAAGAACAGGCCTGGAGAACTCCTGCTGTCTGTGTCACCACGCGAAGCAAACTGCACCATCTGCACCATCGCTGTGTGGGGCTCCAGGGCTTCCCAGACTCAGCACTGTGCACCCTGGGGGCCCAAATACTGTTTGCCTTGCAGGGCTGTCCTGTGCCTCTACCTGCTCTGCCAGCAGCACACACACCCGTCCCTGGCTGGGACAAAACACGTGTTTCGGCCGACCACCCCAGGAGGCCAAACTGTCAGGATGGGAGGCACTGGAACAGACAAAGGAATGGAAGGGACAGAATGGAGAGCCACATCCACGACTGCCCAACTTCTGACAAAGCGGATGGGAAGAGGATCATCTCTACACCCAAGCAGCTGAGTTCTGCAGGAGGAAAGGGCTCTCTATCCATCCTCAGTTCATACCTTCTTTTTTTTTTTTTTTTTTTTGGCAGTACTGGGGACTGGACCCAGGGTCAGGTAAAAGCTAGCTTATGGCCTTGGGCCAGGCAAATATTTCTTAATTATAACTCCAAAAGCATTATTCACTTAAAAGAGGAATAAACCGAACTTCATCAAAACTAAAACATTTGCTCTTCAAAAGACAAGCTAGACTGGAATAAAATATTTGGAAATCATATGGTTGACAAAGGAACTGTATCCAGAATACCTAAAAAATTCTCACAACTGGGCCAGAGCACTGGCTCAGCACTTACAGCACTTGCCTGGCATGTGCACAGACCTGGGTTCAAACCACAGAACCACAAAAACTAAGTGTCACAAAAACAAAAACCAGGGGCTGGAGCGGTGGCTCAGCGCTTGCCTGGCATGTGCGAGGACGTGGGTTCAAACCCCAGCACCATGTACGCAATGAAGTATGGGGGCAAGAAAAGCCACATGAAAAACTAAATAAAATTGATCCTCTCTCTCCCTCCGCCGCTCCTTTCCTTCTCTCCCTTTAAAAAAGAAAAAATAGGGGCTAGAGCAGTGGCTCAGCGGTTACAGGCATTTGCCCAGCATGCGCAAGTACGCAAGTTCGAACCCCAGCACCACAGTCATAACAAAGTCTCAGAGCATCGAAGGCCACTTACGAAACAAAATAAAATTGATTCTTTCTCCCTTTCACTGTCCCTTTCTCTTAAAAAAAATAAATAAAATAAAAAATAAAAAGAAGAAAGAAAGCTGATCCTCACTTTCTCATAATTAAAAAAGACGGCGGAGGGGCTGCAGTGGTGGCTCAGCAGTTATGGTGCGAGTTCAAACCCCAGCACCACGTATACAATGTTTTAGAAAAGCGAAAGAAAACCACATGAAAAACTAAATTAAAAAAAAAAAATTGAGGGGCTGGAGCGGTGGCTCAGCAATTATGGTGTTAGCCTGCCATGCGCAAGTACAAGGGTTCGAACCCCTGCACCCATGTATACAACTAAGTGCCAGAGCAACGAAAGCCATGTGAAAAACTCAATAAAAATGTATTCTCTCTCCCTCTTTCTCTGTCCTTCTCTCTTTAAAAAAAAAAAAAAAAAAAAAAAAAGAGGGGGGAAGGCTGCTAGAGTAGTGGCTCAGCAGCTTGGGCGTTTTTGCCTGGCATGCACAAGGACCTGGGTCCAAATCCCAGCACCACAAAGACAATTAAGTGGCTAAGGAACAAAAACCAGATGAAAAAATAAAATGGTTTCTCTTAAAAAAAAAATTCTCAAAATTGCCAGGCACAGTGGTGCACACCTGTAATCCCAATGACCCACAAGGCTGAGGCAGGAGGATCGCCAGTTCAGAGCCAGCCTCTGCAAATTAGCAAGGACCTAAGCAACTTAGCACAACCTGTCTCAAAAAAAAAAAAGGGGGGGGGGCTGGGGATGTGACTCAGTTGTTAAGCACCCCTGGGCTCAATCCCTGGTACCAAAAAAAAAGGGCTCAGCACCATCACCAGTTCCCAGGGAAACACAAATCACCACCACGGTGGTGTCTCACTTCACATGACTAGACTGGCTAACATCAAACAGTGCCTAAGTATTGACAAGTGTGTAGAAAAGCTGGACACCTTACACACTGCTGCTGGGGAAAGTAAAAACCAGCGCAGGCACTCTGGGAAAGTTAAAACATCATTACCGCGGGAGCCAGCAACTCCACTCCTGCGTCTCCAGCTAGAACTCAAAACACAGGTCCACACAACTGTACATGAATGCGCACAGCAGCACTAACCCCCAGAGCGAAAAGCCCATTGACCATGAAAAGAAACATACCATAACTATGCAGAAGAAGGGGTACAGGCCGCCACACGGATGAACCTCAAGACCCTTACACCAAGGAAAGCAGCCCACGTGCGGTGGGATTCCGTTTATAGAAAATGTCCAGGAGGCAAATTTTAAAGATAGAAAGCAGATCAGAAATGGGTTGGGGGTGGGAGCACAGGCCAGAGACTGACCACAGCAAGCACAAAAAAATGTCTGGAAGAGAGAGAGGTCCAAATCGCAGAGGCGGGCACACAGTTCTATACACGTACAGAGCTCAGAGCCTACAGATTAATCACATGCGTGCAAAGGACGAGCTGTAAGGTGCACAAATTATACGTCAATAAAGCTGTTAAAAGTAAAATGCAGGGGCTGGAGCTGTGGCTCAGGGGTTACACACTTGCCTGGCATGCGCGAGGACGTGGGTTCAAACCCCAGCACAATGTACACAACAAAGTGTTGGAGCAATGGAGGCCACATGAAAAACTAAATAAAATTGATTCTCTTTTTCTCACTGTCCCTCTCTCAAGAGTAAAATATGACAAAAACCAAGCAAATGTTACTCAATTCAAGCTAAGGACTATCGCAATACATGCTGCACATTTGTTCCATGAAGGGAGAAAATTGAACGGTGTTAGCGAGGATTTAAAAACATACTAGCATCCAGTGATTCTTCTTCTTGACCTCATCAAAACTGACCTCAAACAACAACTTTTGGGGCTGGAGCGGTGGCTCGGTGGTTACAGTGCTTGCCCGGCATGCACGAGTACACAGGTTCAAACCCCAGCACCCACGTACGCAACTGAGTGTCGGAGCAATGAAAGCCATGTGAAAAACTCAATAAAATTTGATTCTCTCTGTCTCTCTCTCTCACTGTCCTTCTCTCTTTAAAAAAAAAAAAAAAAAAAAAAAAAAAAAAACCAACTTTTTTCCTAAAGTTGAACGGTTCACGGGGGCAACTCCCCAATCCCTCTGCAGTCCCCAGCCCACCCTCGGGAAATACACTGAAGTGCTACTGCCACGGCCCCTCTTGCTTTCCAATGACCCTCCCTGACCTTGTGCAGTTCTTGAGAACCCCAGAACAGGACCAGGATCCTGAGGGCCCCATGCTACACAAAGGAGTAGGACAAAAATGAAAAAACAAGTGCAGGCCCAGAACACTGCCATGGCTGGCAGCACAGCCCAGGTGGCCCATGGGTTTCACCTAGGAAGGCATCGCCAATCAATTTGTGGCAGCTAGCTGGGGTGTCCCGTGATGGATTCTGAAACCAGTCCAGGCTCGGTGGGAACAAGTGTCACAAATGACTGACAATATCTCTGTCGGTGGAATCAGAAAAGGCCACATATTTGTTGTCTTGTCCATCTGCCCAAGTGAAGGGACATTAAGAGTGCTTGAGTCCCAAAGCAGGTGCCACAGTAAAGTTTTTGATACGTGTCATGGCTCTGCTAACTGCTATCAAGGTCTGGGCAAGCCACCTAGTTTCCTTTTCAATTAAGTACACCAACTAATATTTGCTGAAGATTTCTTATGTGCCAGGTACGAGTTATCATCCCATTTTACAGACAAGGAAACAGATGCATGGGTTAAGCAACTTGACAATAGTCACTCACCACAGACAGGAAGAACACAGATGGAGAAGCCAATAGCAAAAGAGGGAAACCCAGGGACCAGTCCAGGCTTCAGGTAGGCTATGCCTGGGACTCCAGAGGCAGGCATCTCTCCCTGCACAGGAGACAACCGTGGGTTCTGACCGCTTGACTCCATCCCCTAAGGCTACCTGGAGGCTATGCTAGCTTCCTGCCCTTCAGCTGTGTAGCACCTGACCTGCATTCTTTCAACCAGGACAGGGCACTTAACTTGTGAGGATATGAGTCACCTGGGGAATGAGTTTAAACGGCAGGTTCCTAGGTCTCTGCAGGGATGTTTAAGGAGGTGCCCCACTCGAGGGGGAAGGTGATCCTGGGCCACAGGCAGAGGACACCTGGCCTGGTGAGGGTCCAAGACACTGAGAGCCCACATCAGATGTATTCTCAGAAGCCAGCCTCAGAGAGGCCCCTGGATGTCCCAAGTGGTGGGACTGCCTCCTTTCCACCGCAGCTGACCCCCTGAGGAGATGGAGAGCCAGGAACTACGGCTAAAGCTCTGAGGGCCAACACCTGGTCCTCGGGAGACCGTATCACTTCCACCTGAGCCACAGGTCAGCGAGCCCCGTTCCCCGCGTGGCCAGCCCGGGCTCTCCAGCTTGGTGGGCGGCCCTGCCCCTCCCCAGCATCGCCGTCCCCGCCGCGCCCGGCCCCCGCCCGGCCCCCGGGACGCTCCGGCTGTGCGGGGAGGCGGACGTCGCCCGCACCCGGGCTTCGCACCTCGCCTCCGGGACGGCCGGGCCGCGGGGGACGAGCCGCGCCGAGGGCCCGGCCCAAGGTCACCGGCGGCAGGGCCGGGCGGCGCGGGGCTCCGGGCGGCCCTCCCCCTCGGCGCCCGCCCGCGGCTCACCGGACTTCGGGGGGTAGCGATAGGCCGAGTTGGCCTGGATGTCGATGTCCTCCACCCCCGCGATGCGGCGGCTCAGGATGGAGCCCATGGTGCGCGGCGCGGCGGGCCGGGGGCGGCGGCGTCTGGCTCACGCGGACATGGCCCGGACCAGGCCGCACGGACGCGCGTCCCCGCCGCCTCCTCCTCGCGCCCGCCCCGCCCGGGACGTGCGGCCCGCGCCTGCGCGCTCGCCGTCCGGCCCCGCCCGCCGCCCGGGTCCCGCCGCGGAGCAGGCCCGGGACCCCGCGCCCCCGCGCCCCGCTCGGGTGTGAGCCCGGGCAGCCCCCACGCCTCCCTCCGCCCCCAGTCCCGGCGCGGCTCGATGCTCGCCCTGCTTCTCCACGCCGCCTCTCCCACCCGGGGCCAAGCGCTGGGGGTCTCCAAGCCTACCTGGGGCGGGGCGCGCACCTGCCTGGGCCTGGGGAACTCAAAGCCGCCCTCCAACCCCAACTCGGGTTCTCCGTTGTTTTTGGACAGGGTCTCCCTCCTACGGTGGCCAGGTTGGACTCTAACTCCTGGGCTCCAACTCCTGGGCTCCGCTGATCTTTACGTCTCAGCCGCCCCGTAGCTGGGATTGCAGGGATGCCCCACCTGTCCGACTTGGAGTACTTCGAAGACACTTTACAGCCTGAGACCTCTCTCCGGTTTACATAAGCACAAAGGAAGGACAGCTGCGTATCGAGCAGCGAAGGTAACCTTGCAAGAATTAGGGTCAGGATTGAAACGTGGCGGTTTGCAAGGTTTTCCCTTGCTTTTGACTTATTCACCCCTCTGAAAGGAGGTCAAAGGGAGTTTTGTTTTTACCCGTTTCTCAGTTGAGGAAGAGTGTTCAGTCCAAGAAGGCCGTTTCCCAACTCAAGCCTGCTGTGCCAAGAGCACAGCTAGGAAGGCCAGGGGGGCAGGAAAGGTCCCACATGGTAAACTCACCACAGTGAATTAAACCTACACGTTAAAATACCCTATTCCTTCCCAGGGACCAGAATCCACCAACCAGTGATCCTTACTGTCAGGGGATCTTGGAAAACCACATTAATAAAATGATTGTGAGGACAGTCCAGGTTTGGGGGACAGCCTAATTAAATAAATCTTCCTACTTACAAATAAGATGCACATTTACTGAGCACTTAATATTGTCCCAGACACACTGAGGGTTTTGGCTCATTTAATTCTCCAATGTGAATTCTATTTTCTTTCTGTTTTTGGTGGTAGTTCTGGGGATTAAACCCAGGAGCACTCTACCACTGAGCTCCAAACCTAGCCTTTTTAAAAAATGTTTTTAAATATTGAGACAGGGGCCTGGAGTGGTGGCTCAGTAGTTATGGCCCTTGCCTGGCATGTGCAAGGACATGGGTTTGAACCCCAGCACCACCAGAGCAACGAAGGCCACATGAAAAACTAAATAAAATTGATTCTTTCTCTCTCTCACTGTCCCTCTCTCTTTAAAAAAGAAGAAGAAGAAGAAAGTCTTGAGACAGGCTAGCCTCAAACTTGGAATCCTGCCTCAGCCTCCCAAATCAATAGAAATAAATTTAATAGAATCAAAAGAAATAAATTATTCAATACAAATAAATTTAAAACACTAGATGGGATTATAGGCATGCACACCATGTCCAGCATAAATTGTATTCTTATTCCCGATTTACAGAAGAGGACAGTAAGGCTTGGAGCAGTACCCTACTCTGGTTGCAGAGCAAGTGGTCAAGCCACCATCTGCTTTTACATTGGCACTCTCCTGCTCACCACAGCAGTTCTCCAACATGCCAGATTTCAAATTTCTTGCCCCTGAAGGATGAACATGAAGACTTCCCTTGTTTTAAATTTAGTTCTATTGAATCATGTAGCACACTTACATGTGCATACATACATCTATCAGCAGTGCATTCAGTTTCTTGCCCTACTTGGTCATGGCAAGGGAGGGAGAGTCCCAAGGACCCCACTATTCCCACTGAAAAGCTGTAAAAGCACATCCTCCCCACAGTCAGCCAGGGTAGGCCTTTCACCAGCTGGATGGGTTTTGTTGCTATTGTTTTTCCACTAGGAATTGAAGCCAGGGTACTCTACCACTGAGCTACATCTCAACCCATTTTGAGACAGGGTCTCTCTAAGTTACCCAGGCTGGTCTCAAATTTGTGATCCTCTTGCCTCAGCCTTCCAAATCACTAGGATCAAAGCCATGCACCACCAAGTCCAGCCAGTTGGACTTTCTTAAACATTCTTAGACCTTTGGACACAGATGCCTCAAAGCCCCTCCAGCAATATTTTTCTGTGCTTATTCACACCCAGCTGGGAAACAGGCCCTTCCTGATTTGGTCCAAGTTCCACTGTCAACATCTTGGGTGATTCATTTATTTATTCAACAAATATTTTCATCACAGCTACTATATGTCAGGTGATGAGCCAGGTGACAGGGATCAAATGGTGGAACATGCTAGACAGGGAGCCTGCAGGTAGCAGGGACACTGACACCTTTATTAACTGGCCATGTGAACTTGTGAATGTTGGCAAGCTCCTCAGCCTCCCTGGCCTTCAGGTAAGGTGAAGGTGATGCTAGAATACCTTTTCCCCACCCCACCTCTATCTCCTGGCCCCAGCTGTCAGGTCTCATCCCAGCCTGCTAAGAAATCCAAAGTTCACACTTCAGCCAGGCTGATCCTGGCTGAAAACAAGGTTGTTTTTAATTTCCCCGCTACTTGTGGGAAAACAAGCTGGCTGAGATGAAGTACAGTGGCCATTATACAACAACCAGCCCCATCAGATACACCCCTGCAAGGAGGCTATGCTGGGAGAGCACCTTCTGGGCTGGGCAAGCCCAGCCAGGTGCCTGTTGTGGGGAGCATTTCCAGTCTCCTTGAGCAAGAGCCTCCAGGGGGCCCTGCTGGAGGGCCCAACCTCCCTTGCCAGAAACACACCCTGCTGGCCCACTGGGTGCCCAATCTTCTCCCCTGGCTCTAAAGGCTGTAGTGTAAGACTAGAATCTAGTCATAGCTTCCTCATCTACAAAACGGGGCTTGAGTTCCTCAGGGTGATCCAGATCGAGGCAAAGGAGTGAGTGCTAGAACTGGTGCTCACATAGCCAGACCCTGTGCTAAGCACCTCACAGGCACAAATCCCCTATAGCGGCAGTGGGAGAGCTCAGAGCTTTACAAAAAAGGAACAAAAAGCCAGAAAAAGCAGCTCCAGGACTGACATCCAGCTGTCTGGCTCAGTAACCCGCCCACCTTCTACCATGCTTTGTTGCAGTCCCCATGGCAACAGTGGTGGTGGGAATCATCCTCAGAATTGCCTTACTGCTTTTCTACCCTGTGCTGAGCTCTTTGCCCACACTAGTCCACGCGTATGTTTCACAAAGATAATGGGTGATTCTCAGCAAGAGCAAAAACATCTTGGCACCATCAGGTTTGCAAAAAACTGTGGTCCCCAAGTGATCCCTACATGCAGAAAAGATGCCAAAACCCTGTTTCATGTGGAGAGATGGTATTGCCAGGGTTAAGGTGTCTGTATAGGGAAAGAAGACACTAAAAGTCCTCTCCCTTCCCATGGGCCACGCTCCAGCTCCAGTCTGGGAGATCTGACTCACTTTCAGCCCCTGTCCTCGGAGCTATCTTGGTTCCCCAGCCTCACCCACTTCCCTAATTCCTGGCACCTTTCAGGCCCTGTCCACCAGTCCTTCAAGTACAGCTCCCGCAGAATATGCAGGCTGCTCCTCCAATTTGCCAGAAAATGCCTACTGGGGACTAAACTTCTCTGCCACCTTTGGTCCCCCACACCGTCACAAGCTACAGTGATCTTAATACAAGGAATCAGATCTGTTAAAACCCCTCATTAGGGAGCTGGAGCAGTGGCTCAGCTGTTACAGCGCTTGCCTGGCATGCATGAGGGCACAGGTTTGCACTCCAGCATCACGTACACAACCAAGTGTCAGAGCAACAAAAGCCACGTGAAAAACTAAAGAATTGATTCTGTCTCACTGTCCCTCTCTTTACAAAAAAAAAAAAAAGAAAGAAAGAAAGAAACAAAGAAAGAATAAGCCTTCAAAGGCCATTAGCACACACCCAGGGCCTGTGCTTGCCTCCTCAGGGCCTCTCCAAACTAGCAGTGACGTTTTTGTCCTTGGGATTTCGGACACAGCTCCCCTCCCCCTAGCAGTCGGCAGGGTTTTGCTCTCCTGTAACTCCGAACTCTCGAGGGCCCATAAATGGCTTAAAGAAATAAAGTGGGGCCAGGGAGCCCAAGGAACCGGGCCAAGGTCACCAGGAGGGAGGTGACGGAGCCCCTCTGCCCCAGTGTCTCACTGCCCGGAGCCCTAACAGCCGCAAACCAGCGGGACAGGCTCGCCCA
The DNA here is from genome assembly GCA_004027875.1 of Aplodontia rufa. Taxonomy (NCBI): domain Eukaryota; kingdom Metazoa; phylum Chordata; class Mammalia; order Rodentia; family Aplodontiidae; genus Aplodontia; species Aplodontia rufa. The sequence goes on from PVKS010018448.1 coordinate 35,140, forward strand.
CCTAGACGACAACCGGAAGCACCATGTGCGGGGCTGTAAACACAGCCGGCAACGCTCCACCCTCGCTCCTAGCCGCGCCCCGCCACCACGTGACGCGCCCCGCCCGCCCCCGCCGCAGCCTCATTGGGCGGCCAGCTTTGTTTACCTTATATGGCCAGGTCCTAACACCCCGCGGCGGTCTATTGGTTAAGGCGCGGCCTCATTCAGCTGACGTCACCCGGGACGGAAGGATGCAAATAAACCGGGGTATTCTGGGTATGGAAGTCCTGGGCCTCTCCGGAACGGGCTCCGTGAGGTTCTGCCTCCCGCGGGTCCTGCAGTGAGCGTGAGGTTTTGCGTGGGAAAGTGGGTGCCAGAGGGATGAGGATCCCGAGGCCCTAGGTGTTGCCGCCCTTGTCAGCCTATGCCAGACGCCATCCCTTCTCCCAGATATTTCTCCCGTGTGGCGGGCCAAAGGCCAGGCTGCGGTGTGTGGTGCGGCAGTGCGTTGTGAACCCCGGAAGGCTTCTTGGAGGCGGTGACTTCCCGCAAAGCCTTGGAGAGCGGACTCGCTCCCCGAATGACATTTGTTGGCGCCCACTGTGTACCAGTCACGGGGGCCTTGCAGCTTAGTGCAGCCAATTTTTGGCCAAACTTCTGCCCCTTCCAAGGGTGCGCGCCCCTAACACAGGGCGCTATGAGCCATAGCCAGATGTCGGAGCCGCTTGGCCCGCGTCTGCGCCCACGCACCCACCCGTGGCCCAGTGCCCCGGCCCCGCATCGTTGCCCCGCCGGGGGCGCGGGCGTGAGCGCTCAGAGTCCACGCGCCCTCCCCGGCCAGCGGCGCGATCCGGCGGCGGGGGCGGCGCGGACTACAGGTCCCAGCATGCCCCGCCGGCCGCGGGGCCGCGAGGCGGTGAGTCAGAGCGCACGGTAAATATTTGTATTAGCCGAGCCGGCTCGCTAATGGTGGACGCGTGAGGCGGAGGCGCGAGCGGCGCAGGGAGGCCGGAGCGGGCAGCGCGGCGGCGCCATGTCCGTGAACATGGACGAGCTCAAGCACCAGGTCATGATCAACCAGTTCGTGCTGACGGCGGGCTGCGCGGCCGACCAGGCGAAGCAGCTGTTGCAGGCGGCCCACTGGCAGTTCGAGGTGCGCGGGGCGGGCGCGGGCGGCGGACACGTGCCGGAGTGCGCCCACCGGGCCGCGCCGCGGCTCCCCGGACGGTCCGGCCCCGGCCGGGCCGCGCCGCCCGCCCCCGCGGTCCGTCCCGGCGGCCGGGACGGGGACCCCCCCCTGTTTGTCCCGCTAACGGCCGAGGGCGGGGCGCGGGCGGGTGGCCGGAAGGAGTTCGCCCCCGGCCAGGCCGAGTGGGGCCCGAGGGCGGAGCCGCCCCGAGCGAGCGGCCGGCCGAGGGTCGGGGTGCCGGGTGGGCGGCTCGGCGGCGTGTGCGTACACGTACATGTGCATTTGTGTTTACGCACGCACCGCGCTTCGGCGTCAGCGGGGCACTTCGAAGGTTGTGGGCTTGTGGGTGCGTGTGCCGACGCGCGGCCCGCCCGGCTGGGCTGGTATTGGATGCGCGTGTGTCGTGTTTGTGGTGTGTTCCCCGCGTGCGCTTGTGCCCGTTTGCAGACCGGACCGTGCCTTGTATCGTGCGATCTGTGTGCGCTCAGTGCGGAGTGCATTGCGGTGCTGGAGCCCCACACTACAGCCTGGGGATGTGCACTTCTGTTACCCGCACCAGAAGTGTGCGAGTCCAGGGGCCCTAGGTGCTGGCAGAGGAACGTAGCTGGGCGGCCTCTCTCGGAATGGTGTGTATGTATGGTTCACTGGCTCTCAGGTCAGCTAAGCAGGAGGGCCTCAGTTTGGCTCCCAACCCCCCACTTCCTTGCTGATCTGTAGGGTAATAGCACCCACGTCTGTTCATGCTGCCAAGAGACCACCTGTTCTCCAGCAGCCCACCAAACCTCCCTGTGGTGGCATCTGGGATAAGGCCAGAGCACCTGGGTCTGTGCCCCATAGCCATTCTAGTACAGTCCACTAAGCTATGGGCCAAGAACCTGCTTGGGAGGAGCCACCCTGGGTTAAATGGTTGAGCTTCCAGGAAGAACCAGGACCCTTAGAGCCCTTAGAGTCTGAGGCTTGCTTCCTTAGGGGCAGTGGGGATCAGAACATCCCCACCTTGAGACAGTCTGGAAAAACAGAGGCCCTTCCCCCCAGATGAGTCCATTTTCTCCTGCTCTTTTTCTACTAGAGACCTCTAGGCCACTGTCCTGTGTTGTCATCACTCAGGAGAGGGGAAGCTGCTTTCTGTAGCCTCAGTTTCCATTCCTGTCCCGGGAGTGGGGAGCAGTGTGTGAGTCAGCCTCTAAGGCTTGAATGGCCAGGTCTGCCCCCACCTCTCCAACAACCCTAATAAGCCCTGTTTATCTCTAGGACTGGATGTGGCAAAACTTGCAAAACCACATTCATGGCAGTTTGCTGGAGTCCTGTGTCTACAGGCAGGGCTCCCTCCCTGTCTGGGTTGGGCAGGCAGGTGTCCTGCAGGAAGAGGGCCCAGTGTGCAGGACTCTCAACCTCTCTCTCAGTACCCAGTATCCAGGCTGCATCCCTCAGGTAGCGCAGGGTGAACTGAAAATGCGGTTTTGAAGATTGCAGCGTCTGGGAGAAGACTCTCCCCAGGAGGGGCAGGAGCATCCCTAGACTAGAGGGTCCGAGAGACAGGAGTGCTGTGGTCTTTGGCTCCCTGAGTCTGTTCCACCCTCTGTAAAATGGGGGATACTGGGTAAGGTGACAGTGGGATGTGAACCTCCAAACCTCAGGCCTCTGGCAGGGCATGCAGACTCCTCCTGGTCAGCCCCTCCTCCTCCATGCCCATCTCCCACCTGGCTGGCTACACACACTGAGACCAGGACCAGGCAGTGTTTCTGGGTCACATTCTCAATTCAGGTGCTAACGGGGGCAGACTGCAAGGGGAGGGGGACTGCTGTCTAGCTGGGCAGATATTTCTTGATGGAGAGCTCACACTGTGGCCTTTGGAGGACAGGGTTGGGTGTGCCTCATGAGGCTGTATCCTGGGCTGTGGGGAGCAGCCCCCCCTTGCTGCTAGAGGGTCTTGGCATCAAGGGAGGTGCTTGGAGACCAGCTCCCACGCCTGAGCTCCCACCCTCGTTTGGGGATACAGAGTAGGGCGTCTCCAGCAGGAAATTCTCAGAATAATTCATTTGAATTTACTTTTAAAAAAACAAAAACAAAACAAAACAAAAACCCTTGAGGGCAAGCCCTGGGAACCAGGCTGGGTTTCTGGTTATGTTGGGGGGGGGGGCAGGAAGTCACTTTGGCATTGAGCAGCATAGGCTGGGGAAGCAGGCCTGAGGAGTGTCAGTGGCTCCAGGCCCCAGCCTGGACCCCTTACAGTCCCCACACCCAGCACTGCCAGAACAGTAGTTTCCCCACTGGAGCCCAAGGCAGAACTTCCCCAGAGGTGCTGAGCTGTCCCTGGAAGGGCCGGCTCCACCCCTTTTCCCACCATCCTCCTTGGCAAGTCTTCAGGGCTCAGCATGGGGTCTCAGTCCAGGGCCCAAACCCTAGCTCACCTCTTTGGTTGTCAAGTGACCCTAAACAGTTCACTTCACCCTGTTTCCTTGTCTAAAATGGTTGATTCCAGTCTCAGCCTCTGGAGTTAAATGATAAATGCTCCCATTTTGTTGGACCCCTGCTCTGAGGGGCTGCATTGTATTTGCTGGGATAACAGTGTGAAGGGAGACAGTGACTTGTGCCCAGCACCATGCCAACCACCAACAGGTGGCCAGGGAGTGGATTTGTCACAGGAGCTGACTCAGCCCCTTGTTGGGTCCACTGCTAGGGCTATCCTGCTGGCCACTTGGAGGACATTACTAAGGAGGTGCAGGTGAGTGAGTGAAGCAGGTGCTCCCACTTAATTGCAGTGATCTGCTGCAGGAGGGGAGCTTGGATACCATCTAGTCCAGTCTCCTTGTGATAGAGGGAGAAACTGAGGCCCAGATAGGGGCAGGGCCGTGTGGTCAGTCAGAGCTGGGCCAGGAAGCAGGTGTCCACCCTCTAGGCTTCCATTCCTTCCTTGCCATCTCCCTGTCTCACATGTGAGGAAACAGGCTCAGAGGGCAATAGGGTGACAGACAGGCTTAGATCTCCTGGGTCAGAGACTGGGGACTGCAGAAGCTAGTTATGGCCATGTAGCCTTTCCCCGTGAGACAAGGTGAAGGTATTTCCTGCCCCCTAGTGCTACCATGAAACTGTTGGGAGTATGTGAGGGGAGGGCTCTGCCAGGCCAGAGGTTCTTGGCAGGGGCAGGCAGTGTTGCCAGAGGGTACTGCCCACCTGCCCTTTTCTGGGTTCCATGGCACCTTGGGCAGTGCTGAAGGGTGGTGGGTGGTGACAGGTGCACTGCAGGTCCTCAGCCATCTCGGCTTACGCTGTCCTAATTGGATGCCAGGCCAGGGTCAAACCAAGCCCCAGAGGACCCTGGGAACAGGGCAACCATAGGGCTGGGCAGGGTCCCGAAAGCTAAGCACAGCCTTTTTTCCTGCAGACGGCTCTCAGCGCCTTTTTCCAGGAGACCAACATCCCCTACAACCACCACCACCACCAGATGGTAAGTGCCCTGGAGACCCAAAGGCGGCCCAGCTGGGCATTCCCAGCTCTGCAGAGAGGGGGGCTGCGTGAACAAGCAGCCTCCACCAAGGGCATCCAGTAGAGGAGAGGCGGAGGCAGTGCATGCACTCTGGGGAAACTTGACCCATGAGCCAGCGGGCATCGGGCCTGGCATTGTGGATCTGCCACACCAGCCCGTCAGTGAGGCGGGTCAGGCTGCTGTGGTGCTTTTCCCTGCGAGCCTCTGTGGTGCGCAGCACCTGGGAAGGGACATGGGAGCTTCCCGACAGAAGCTGGGCCGGGCCCCCATGTCTCCTGGGCCTCACCCCTCCTTCTCTCTTCCCCCACA
>PVKS010018449.1:0-40104 GCA_004027875.1 Aplodontia rufa
CCCCTGCTTATGTGAAATTTCACCTATATTGAGATTATTATTTAAGCTTAGCTAACTTTCATTCTGTCTTAGATCTTACTCTAGCTTCCACGTAGGAGAGAAAACATTTGGCCCTTCATTCTCTGAGTTTGGGATATTTCACTCAGCGTAATTTTTTCCATCTTCATTCATTTGGCTACAAATACCATGCTACGGGAGAAGCTACACTTTTAACCAAAGAACCAAATCTACTTAAACTTCTGCTGAAGGACATAGATTTGTTTCCCTCTTGTCAGTGAGGTCTTCTAAGGCAGCCTCTTTCAAATCCCACATTGTTTAAGACCCCACCTTCCTGAATGGACAAACTTTGCTATCCCTACCTTGAAGAATGTGGAATTCCCGTAAGCTCTTGATGTTCTAGAAGACTCTGTGAGCTAGGAGAGAGTGGAGATGGAAGGACCAGGCCATCCCTTGTCCCCACATGCTCTTCTAGGGAGCTAACATTGCACCCCAAGTCCATAAACGTTAGTGAATGTGCAGATTTTATGCCCAGCACCGAGGAATGAATACATAGGATATTGCTTCCGCCTCCCCAGCAAGGAGGCACACAGGTCCTGTTGCCATGACTACCTCTTGCTTTTTGATACCTGGCCTCCACTGTGGAACTCAAAGCCTGAGCCCAGTCTCTCGCGGTTGTGTCCACACAGAGGTAAAGCTACTATCCTGAGTTTATGTTACATTATCTAAAACCAACTAATATGACAAAGGTTGCGCCTTGATACAGTCATTGGCACTAGCTAATATTTCCCTGACTAAAGCTGCATTGTACAGCAGTTGCATCACTAGGAAAATTGAGAGCTGTTATTTTTAAGTTTCCTTATAAAACAGTCCCAGTTGCCCCACCCCAAAGTGAGTGAAAGAAATACTTTTGTTTTTTGCTTCATTTGCTCACTTCCATTTGGAGGATTGAAGCCATAGGGCAGTTTATCTCTGCCTGTTGTCTACTTAAGCATTTCTTTAATGGAAGGGATGGAGGCACAGGGCTTCAGAGATCTATCCCCTCAGTGCTCACAGTCTGGTGTAGGACAATGGGCTGTAAGCAGCTAAGATGCGGCCCAGGGTACAATGGGCTGCAGGAGAAACTCATTTAGAAAGAACACAGTTGGGCTTCTGACCACAGGCAGGGATTTCAGAAGAGATGACCACCAGCTGAGTTCTAGAGAAGGAATAGGAAGGGGAAGACTGGAGGAGGGAGGTGTGCCAAGCGAAAGAATAACTTCTGCAGTGACCCAGAGGCATGGGAGAGCATGTCATCTTTGGTGGCAAAAGTTAGTTTCACTCTGGTTGGGCCTGTAAACCTTAAATTGTTAAGTGTAGAGACATAAGCAAGGGCCTCCTGTGAGATACTAAATTTTTAAGAATTTCAAACCTAAGACAGAAATGATAACTTTTGTGTTCTAGAAAGATCCCTGGAGCCCAGCAAATAGAATGTGGCCTCCCATTGAATCTTGGAGCCCAGAATATGCTAGATAAAGCTGGGAGAAAGAAGAATGTGCCAGGACTGGCAGAGGAAGAAATGATAGGAAGATCTCAAAAGTTTGTAGCTCCTATCTTCCTGGAGAATTTCCACAGCAATCACAGCAGAAGATCATGCCAGCCTGGACTCCAGAGTCTTGTGAATACAAATGAGTTCTGGGAGGCCTGGTCCCTGCTGAACCGAGAACGTCAACTCCCACTAACAGCTCCCAGCTCCCTGGTTAGGCAGCCCCCACAGGCAGGTGAACCAGCATCGCAGGCAGCACTCAGGTGTACAGGATGACGGGATCGGTTGTGGGGTCAGTTAGTGGCCTTGGGTCACATGCTTGGATGTTCTGTGGTCACCTACCTAGCGAAGCCTCTGGGGTCTCAACACGGTGCTAAAGCTTCTGTTCTGCACGTTCTGTAAAGTCAAGAGCTCTAATGCTGACTGAGCCGTTGAAGTGGAGGCCCATTCTAATGGCTGTGTGTGATTTTTGGTTGTAGCGAACCCACTTCAGAGAGATACGTCCCCTGGCACCCCAGTTCTGGACTAGAGGAAGTGGAATATTACCAGTCAGAGGCGGAGGGGCTCCTGGAATGCCACAAATGCAGATACCTGTGCACCGGGAGAGGTGAGCCTCTGTGGAGTCGGGGTGGCCGTGTGCTATTGCAGGTCGTCTGGACGTGGGGTGTGTCTGAGTTGGTGTGGCAAAAATTCAAACAGATTTCACCTTTGGGTTCCAGCATTTTCATTTCCATACCTGTCTGAGGTTCTTGCTTTCCAAAAAGAACAAAGAAAGAGAAACAGAAAAATAAAGGAAGGATGTTATGAGTTATCATTCTGTAGATAAGAAACCAAATACCAGCGAGATAAAGTGATTTTTTAAAAATACCCATAGCACTTATATAAATATGCCCTATGCAGAGAGACATGGGGCTCCTAGTGTTTTCATTTCCGTACCTGCATGATGTTCTGGCTTTCCAACAAAAGGAAGGTTTAAAATCCACTGCTCACCTGGAGCGCTGAGCAAGTGTGTTTGCAGTTTACAGACTTCAGGTGGAGCTCCGTGGGCTGCAGGTGCAGCTGGCTATGGAGCTGCCAGGTGTTGGTGGGGTCCGCTCTGGCAAGGTAGCTGAGTTTGGAGAGAGGGAAAATCACCCCAGTGGGCAGCCAGGTTGCAGCTCAGGCCACATGGACAGGAGCAGATGGTCTTCCTAGAGACCTGATCCCCAAACACTTGATTGATGGCTTTTAAACTTCATTGACTGAGATGCACTGTAAGAAATGCATTTTACATTAAGACCAAGTTCACACACACACACGCACATACACACAAACAAAAATGTTGCTTAACTCTACCCTCCATGCTACATAACAAATGCACCGATCCTTTCTGTTTTATTGAAAGCAAAAAACAAAAACAAAAATCTACTTATTGTGTACCTGAAGTCTGAAAAACACTGAGATAATATTAAGTGTCAGCTCCCAGGGTTCTCACCTTAGCATGGGTCCTGGTCTTGCCAGCAATGAAGAAAATCTGGTTCATCAGGTTGAGCCCTAATGTCACATGTGATTTGTGAGAAATTTTCCTAGTCTGTGTATGAATAAGGAAGAAAACAGCCTAGCCTAAGGGGAGAGATCATGGAGTGTCTAACTGAAAATGTATCTAGGGTGATTACAAAGATGTACATGATTAAAGGATTATTAATTTTCTTTAAAGAGAGAATCAATTTTATTTAGTTTTTCATGTGGTTTTCGTTGCTTGGACGATTCATTGTGTACGTGGTGCTGGGGTTCGAACCTGTGTTCTTGCACATGCCAGGCAAGCACTATAACCACTGAGCCGCTGCTCCAGCCCATGAAGATCAGATTATAAGGAACTTGGATGAAAAAGCTTTGGGCAATCCAGGTGCAGGGATCATTACCTAAGTTTACATATGTTGGTGCAACTGCATTGCATTTAATTCTCTCCTGAGGCTCAGAGAGGTGCAAGAAGTCATCCAAAGTCTCACCACTATTACATAAAGGAGCTGGAATTGAAATTTAGAGCCTGCTCTAAGACCTCAAGTACTTTATTTTCTTGCCTTTTTCTTCTTTTCTTGGTACTATAAATAACAGGAACAAATCAGAGTCTGGTGAACAGGTTTCTTCCTAGAGAAATTTTTTTTCTTCTGTGACTGATTTACCAAGAGGGCAGGGCTTCGGGCCTCCAACTGAAGCAGGCTGAGGTTTAGGTTTCATTACTTCTGGCTATTTGGCTTTGTGCCTAGAGGTTGGGTTTCTAAAGTCAAAGTAGTGAAAGGATGGTTCAGCCCTCAGAAACCAACAAATGAGGGTCTGAAAGGAACTCTGGATGTACAGAGACCTGTAGGGGTACACAATGTGGCCTTGTGTTGAGAGAAACAGTCATTGTACACCAGGAAGTGGTCTTAAGCAGGAGAAACATGCCTGGATAAAGGTCAGCCAAAGATCTTTAGACCTACCTCGGAGTAGATCCTCTGTGACTTCCTTATCAGTGAAGTCATATACCTGCCCACTGCCGCAGACTTGCTGAAACAGGAGACAGCTTCCTAGGGAGACTGGGCTGAAATCTGGGCTATGATCCACCTCAGAATGTTCCGCAGAACAATAGCAAACCAACGGAAAGAAGAGGTGGGCCCTGAATTTACCTTTACCAGCAAGGATTCTCTGATACAAAAGTCTTTAGGGGTAACAAGAAAGATCAGACTGAAAGCAAGTACAGATGTCACTTGCTCATATCAGGCCACCAGGGAACTCTGGCATGTGTGCCTTTATTATTGAGAGGCACAGGTAGAGAGTTGCCTGGCAGGCAGGTGCATGTCCTGGCTCCCCTGATTGCATCCAGCAGCTTCTTTTCCCTTTTGTTCTTTCCTTCTCCCCATAGAACTTGGAGCTCAAATCATAGTGTTTGCATTCAGCTTCTGGCCTTAACTGCAAAGCATCTTTAAATAAATGTTTAATCTTCTGCCAGGCACAGTGGTGCCCACCTATAGTCCCAGCACTTGGGAAGCTGAGGCAGGAAGATCACTTGTGCCCACATGTTCAACAGCAGTCTGGGCAGCATAGTGAGACCTTGTCTCAAAAAAAAATTAATTTTTCTCCTGACAGTTGTAATTTCTGTAGGCAGTAGTGCTGGTCTCTCACTCAGAGTCTTAAGATGCAGGTATTGATAGTGTTCTGAGGTCATTTTTCAGAGAGACGATTTCCTGACTAGGAACCTGAGCGGAGGAGTTGCCAAGCACAGTCCATCCTGGATGGAGGGGAAGGACAGTGGAGCCCCCCATTGCAATGGCATTTTTTTGTGATCACACTGGAGAGGTTCTGGGTGGAAAGTTTGTGGTCATTTTCTAGTTTATATTCACAGTCCTCCCTTAGTGTAAGTAAGGCTTGCTGGTTGCACCACTGGAGCTCCTGAAATCCCCTCTTTTTAATGCATATTTAACACCCTAGAGTAGAACCTATCTGGACAGAGATTGGGTCAAGATTTCAACCTGCAGCTGGCTTCAGTAAGAGTGTTAACTGATTAACAGATCTGAATGCCTGGGCAGAGTCCAAGGAAGAAGTGCCCTAAGGTGAACTACTGGGGTTTTTGCAGGTTTGGTTTGGTTTTATTGAGCCACATCCACAGCCTTTTTTTTTTTATTTTGAGACAGGGTCTTGCTAAGTTGCTTAGGGACTTGCTAGGTTACTGAGGCTGGCTTTGAACTTGCAGTCTTCCTGCCTCAGCCTCCTAAACTGCTGGGATTATAGGTGTGCGCCACTGTGCCCAGCTTGTTTTGTCTTTTGTGTGGTACTGAGAATTGAACCTGGGGTGTTCTACCACTGAGCGACATCCCCAAGCCCTCTCACTTTGAGACAGGGTCTCGCAAACTTGCAGTCCTATTGCCTCAGCCTGCCAAGTCACTGGAATTACAGCTATGTTCCGCGTTCCGCTGCGCCTGGCTGAACTACCGGTTCTTGGGAGAGAGGAAGGTGCGCACTCAGAACCACATGCCTTGGAGGAAGGGCTGTCCACTTCCAGGAAAGCTGAGAGCCTCCGGGGTTTATTTTAAGGGTGCCATTGGTCTGGGTGATTTTTTTTATGGTTATACAAAAGTTTAAAAGAGTAATAAAGGGCTCAGTGGGAGCTCTAGTCCTTCCAATAGAGTTTCTTTGTTTTTTTTTTAATAAAGAGAGAGGGACAGTGAGAGAGACAGAGAAAGAGAGAAACAACTTTATTTAGTTTTTCACATGGCCTTAGTTGCTCCAACACTCAGTTGTGTACGTGGTGCTGGGGTTTGCACCCGGGTCCTCGCGCTTGCCAGGCAAGCGCTGAAACCGCTGAGCCACCGCTCCAGCCCCTCCAATAGTTTCTATTAAGAAATTCTGTCATAACCAGTACGCTGGGAAAGTCTAAATGTCCCTTACATTAGAACAATTTAACTGTGGGAATCTATATGTGCTTTAAAATTATGAAGTACTGTAACAAGCCTCTTCACTATGTAAGACCATGTTGCACCAATAAAAAAAAAATTATGAAGTAGATTTATATTTACTGAGATAGAAGAATATTCACAGTATTTTTTTTTTCAGGTCTGAGGACCGAACTCGGGGCCTTGTGCATGCTAGGCAAGCACTCTGCCACTGAGCTAAATCCCCAACCCCTCACAGTATATTCTTAAGTGGAAAAAATAGGTTATACAATAGTAGAGTAAAAGCAAAGAAACAACAAAAATTATGAATATATGGTAGAAAAGTCCAGAAAATACAGTGTTCTTTGGGCATTATGGCACACACCTATAATCCCAGTGACTTGGGAGACCGAGGCAAGAGAACTGCAAATTTGAGGCCAGCCTTAACAACTTAAGCCTCCAGGACCACAGTGGGGTAGGACGGGAGGGAGGGGAGATAAATATATATGTATATTAAAAATTTTAAAGATGTATATATGTGTATATATATAATGCTTACAGTGGTTATTTTTTTGGTTGGATTATAGAGCATTTTTACATGTTTCTCTGATCTACATTTCCTTTTTCACAATAAGTATAAATTTTATAATTAAAGAAATGGATGCTAGGGGCTGGAGCAGTGGTTCAGTGGTTGGAGCGCATGTCTGGCATGAGCAAGGACCCAGATTCAAATCCCAGCACCACATACATAAAACTAAGTGTCTAAGAAACAAAGGCCAGATGAAAAAAATTAATAAAATTGATTATCTCTCTCACTCTCTCCCTTTCTCTTTAAAAAGAAAAAAAAAAGAAATGATGCTGTTTGCATTGGGGGAGAAGGTTATGGAGTGTCAAGATAGTATTTGAGAGAGCATCGTTTCAGTTAAAGAGTGTGCCCATGTCCCACAGGACAGGTCCGCCAGAAGCTGGCTGAACATCTGGCTCCCTGCCAGGGAGAGGCCAACTGGCTGACCCCAGAGCATACACAAAGTCAGCTCAGAAGCCCCAGCTTTCTATTGTGTTGAGCAAAAGCAGCTGGAGTTTGTAAGAGTACATACGATTCCACTTGTACAACGTTGAAATAAAACTGACTTCTAATGAGAGGAAGCTGATCAGAGGCTGCCTGGGGAGGAAGAGAGGGGTTGACCACAAAGTGCTCCCAGGGCAATTCACATGCTCTGTATCTTGATTATGGTTACACTTGTCAAAACTCATCAAGCCAGTACCTGAATGTGCGACAGTTTATTGTGCATAAGTTAGATCTCAATAGAGTTGATTTTAAGGAGAGCAGACAGCTTTCCCTGTCCAAGATAAAGAATCCATTGGCCCTGAAGGAATTAAGCACTGGGAAAATGTTGCAGCCCTGATAATACCCTTTAGGGAAACTAAAGAAAGTAAAGTTAAACTTTAAGACATATTTATTGAGTTAAAGTCTCAGAATAGTTTCTTTAATCCAGTAAGTATTGTGGAATTAATTAACTTACTCTTTCCTGTTTCTAAAAAGTGCAAATCATGGTCAACTTTTTTTTTTCCACTGCTAACCTACATCCCCAGGCCCACAGTTAACATTTTGATGTGTAACTTCCATGCTTTTAAGCTTCATTGCATTTTTTAGGTTCTGTGATTTTCTTCAAACTTGAAGAAATCTCCTCTTTCAAATTGAAGTGACCTTAACGCACATATAATGACCTTTTTTTTTTTTTTAGTGTTTTTTTATAATGTGCCTTTTTTAAGTGTGTTGGGCGGTAGTGGGCTGGGCAGTGGTGTGGAATGTTCTTGCCCTTCCTGCGGGACGGGACACCTTTCCAACTGGCCTCACTTCTCCCCCATCTTTCTCATCTTTCTGACCTCTCCTGGGGCAGGCTGCTTTACTCTTTTTCAATGCAAAGTGTTTCCCACACCTTTTCTGGAGACCAGGTTCCCTTCCGGACCACCTATGCTAAATTTTGCAGCTTGGGCTGCCCCACTGGGGCAGAATAGAGAGCCAGTGGTTGAGCATCCTTGGGGAAGATAAGCCTGGAGGTGGAAGAGTCTCCAGGTGCAAAACAGCATCTCAAAATGGTAACTCACCCTTGTTTTGCAGCCTGCTGTCAGATGGTGGAGGTTCTGCTGAACTTGCTGATCCTGGCCTGCAGCTCTGTATCTTATAATTCCACAGGGGGCTACACGGGCATCACCAGCCTGGGGGGCATTTACTACTACCAGTATGGAGGGGCTTACAGTGGTTTTGAGGGTCCTGATGGGGAGAAAGCCCAGCAGTTGGATGTCCAGTTCTACCAACTCAAGCTGCCCATGGTCACTGCGGCAATGGCCTATAGTGGAGCGCTTATGGCCTTCTCCTGCCTCGTCATTGTTGTGGGTGTCCTGCGGGTCCCATGGCACTGTCCACTGTGGCTGGTAATCGAAGCCCTGTTGGACATGCTTATTGCCGGGGCGTACATCCCAGCCTCGTACTTCTTCTTCCACTACCTCTCCACTGCCTATGGCTCTCCTGTGTGTAAAGAGAGGGAAGCACTATACCAGAGCAAGGGGTACAGTGGCTTCAGCTGCAGCTTCCATGGTGGAGATATAGGAGCTGGGGTCTTTGCAGCCCTGGGTGTTGGGGTCTTTGCTCTGGGAGCCATCCTGGCCATCAAGGGTTACCGAAAAGTCAAGAGGCGGAAAGAGAAGCCTGTAGAAATGCTTGAGTTTTAGGCTTTCTAAAACATTCTGCTGAATGTATGTGATGGAAATTACTCGGAACTAGTCTTTTGTGAAAATTGTGAGTTGTACAATTCTTTTGCCAACACTTCAAAAGTAACAGACCAAACCAACTTCAGTATGGGGGGATTGAGCCCCAGTGGTATGGAGCAGCAGTCTCTGGCACAACCAGCTTTGATTTCTGGAATTCTCTGTTATTAAATTGTATCAGAAACCGAACTGGAACACAGGACCCACAGGAGAGGCATGTGGTGCAGCAAAGTTGCATCTCTTGCCGATCACTGTGGCACTCACTTGTAATCCCAACTACTCTGGAGACCAAGGCAGGAAGATCGCAAGTTCTAAACCAGTCTCAGCAACTTAGACCCTATCTAAAAATAAAATTATAAAAGCACTGGGGATGTAGCAGTGGAAAACACCTCTGAGTTCAATCCCCAGTACCAAAGAGAGAGAGAGAGTGTGAGAGAGAGAGGTGCATTTCTTGATTAAATAAAGGGGGAAAAGTGAATTGGAAGCACCTAATCTTTAGAGTTCACGAGAAGCCACAGAGACACCAGACAACTTGAGCCTGAACTCTTCTGAACACAGCTGTCTTCAGCAGATAGCCCAGGAGTCCTTCGACTGCCCCAGTTCACCCAAAAGAAGGGTCGGGGATTCCAGAAGAGCTACCCTGTAAAATGTAAGTCAGAGGTGGGTGTGGACTGAGCAAAGAGGAGTTAGATTAACTCACTGAGTTGCAAAGAAGCTATTCTGTGAGCTCCTCACGGTGGCCTGAAATCTCAATAAGTGTTTTGTACCTCTTGTAAATGTACCATTGTATGAAGAATTAAACTCGAGGTCTGGAATTCAGGATCCTTCCAGAAGAATGTGAAATCCTTCCCAACAGAAGAATGTCACTTTTGGCTAGACAACTTCATGGGTTCCTATTGCACACTGAATTATGACTTAATGGAACATTACAATATAGTCTTGGTACAAGTATGTTCTTTGCTTTATGTGATTTAAACATAATGCAAAGATAAATTTTAATTTGTAGGCAATGGTTCTCTTTCCAGTATGTTTATGTTATTCCTTAAATATGGACAATTTAGGGCTGGAGCAGTGGCTCAGCGATTATGGTGGTGGCCTGGCATGTGCAAGGACCTGGGTTCACACTCTAGCACCACATACACAGCTAAGTGTTGGAGCAACAAAAACCAGATAAAAAAACTAAATAAAATTGATTCTTTCTCTTTCACTGTCCATCTCTTAAAAAAAAAAAAAGAGGACAATTTATTGCATTTAGGATGATTGAGAAGATGAGTTTGAGTTTATAAAGGTGCCTATACATAGCGTGTATGATTATAAAATTTCTTGAATAATACATGAGAAATTATTAAACAGTTAGGCTTTGTGAAGGTAATTTAAAATTTTTTTTTCATTTTATACATGGCTTGCCTGAACATGTATACATTTATTTTAGAAAAATAAAAAATAAAATAATTGGATTTGCGTTCCTCAGTTTTTTTTTCAGGATCAAATTAATAGTTCAAAGGCAGAAATAGATATATAATTAAGGAGTACTGAATGGCCAGCCACAAAAGCAGCCTCACCCAGATGCTGTTCATAGCAAAAATTTGTGAGTTCCCTGCTGTCTTTCTGGAGATTTATCCCAGCCCAACTTGGATATAAATGAGAGCTGTCTCTGGTTGTCACCTCTTTTCTATTTCTCTGAAGCGTGTCTCTCTTTCTGCTCCCAGCCTGCTTGGTGTCGGTAGCTAAGCCAGCTTACGCATGGCTGGTACCTGGGTAATATTCCATGATCCCATTGCTTCAACAGACCGAGTCTCACAGGACCCAGAAGAAGACCGTTATTCCGCTCAGTGGCTGCAGGTGGTGGGGTGATTGGCAAGATCTAGATTTATTCCATTTCAGCCCAGCAGATGCGTGCTAACTGGATCCGGACTCCACTGTTTGGCAGAGTCTTGTCCCAGAAAGAAAATGGTCACATTTCCTGTATCTTGTTAGTGGCACACTGTTCTTTCCTTTTGAGGGTAAGATAATTACATGCAGAAAGAAAATTAGGGAAGAGAAAGGCACTGGGGACAGGGGACAGCTACTCCCAACAAATCAAAATGACATCTGAGTCAATTCATCACTGGTGCTAGAGGGAGAGAGAGGCCAGTACATAGAGAGCTGGGTGAAGAGTGGGCAGTGTGGGTCTGCTGCTACTTGGAGTTTTAAATTAGAAGAACGCAGCTTCTCAACTCAGCCTGTGACTGCTGTGTCCCTTGGCTCTCCGGGAATTCGTGTGGGCCCACAGGAGATAGGATCAGCAAGCCCACTGTCCCCTATGTCCTTTATGTGTCCAGATTATAAACACCACTGTACCGCCTAGTGTAACTGACAGTTGTCCTAATTTCTGGGAAATGCTTTTCATAAATTTGTTCTGTTTCTCAAATCTCTCACCAATTTCCATTTTAGAAACATGAGTAGCATCACTACCCATTTGTAAAACGTTTTGTGATGTTCACAGGATTTCAGAGACATTCTTTAGTACCATACAGGGCTGATCCCAGGATTTTGGTTCCAAGACCAAAATCTCATGATGTTCCAGTCCCTTATGCAAAATGGCATAGTATTTGCATGTAATGTGGGTACATCCTCTATACTTTGAATCATCTCTAGATCAATTATAATCCCTAATAAAATGCAAATGCCATGTAAATTATCATTTCTGCAATATTGTTCAGGGAATAGTAACAAGAAAAAACTCTCAAGTGATACATGGCATGACTTATTCTACTTCATCTTACTCTGCAATAAATCTGATTTTTTATGTATAAAAAAAGAAAAAACTCTCTACATGTTCTGTACAGTTAAATTTTTTTCAAATATGTTCGGTCCTTGGCTGAATTTGCAGGTGCGGAACCTGCAGGTATGGAGGGCCAGCCAAGCTTGGTCCTCACCACAGCTCTGGGGATAAGACTGGCAACCTCATCTTCATTTGTCAGACGGTCTGAGGCTGAGAAAGGCTGAGTGACATGGGCAAGATCACAGGCAGGGAACAGTGGATGTGAACCTGGAGCTCCCACTCTAGGTATATTTGCATTCTCTCCCTGTTCTCATCTCTGCATCCCCAGGGGATGACAGTCATTATCCCAGAAGGGTCTGGAGCCTCTGCTGGTACCAAATAAAGGAAGATAGTCTCTGTTTACCTGTTGGCTCTCCCTGCCTTGCACCATTTGTGGGTTCCTTAAACTGAAAAGAACACAGCCCCCCTCTGCCCTGCCAGGTGAGCAGTCCCAAGCATCCACCAGGATCCTGGTTGAAAAGGTTGGTCCATCCATGCCATGGAGTCGGAGGCCGTATACAACGAATGCAGCCTCTCCGTAGGAACTGATCTGGAAATGGCTGCAGGGGATAGTAAATGAAAAATACAAATGCAGAACTGCATGTGTGGCACACTTTTATGAAAAATAGAGAAGGGATGAAATGCAGATTTGGATATACTTTTGTGTGCATAAAGAATACTGGACAGTTGTATGGGAAACTTAAGTGGCTGGGGAGAACAGTGTAGAGACAGGAATGCAATTCTCTGTTTATGCCTATGTCATGTTTTAAAAGCTTCATGTTGGCTGGAGATGTAGCTCAGTGGTGGAGTGCTTGCCTAGCATGCACAGAGCACTGGTTTCCATCCCCAGCACCACAATAAAACAAATAAACAAGAACTTTTCCTTTTGATATAGTCACAAGAAGTCACAGAAATGGCACAGAGAAATCCTGTGTGCCCTGAACCTGGTTTTCTCCAATGGTAACATCTTGCGTAACTATAGACAATACTGAATCTGGTAAGAGACAATCCACAGAGCTTGTTTAGATTCCACCAGTTTTATAAGCTCCATTTGCATGTGTGTGTGAACGTGTGTGTTCTATGCAGTTTTCCATGCGTAGGTTTGTGTCACCACTACCACCACGTGGAACTGGTCCAACACCACAGACTTCCTTTGTGCTGCCCCTTTGTAGCCGCCCATCCCTTTCCCTCACCCCATCCCCATTCATTCCTGTCTCCCAACAACCTCCATCTTTATACTTCGCTCCTTTAAGACTACTACATAAATGGAATCACATGGTTATGTCACCTTTTGAGCCTGGCTTTTTGTCACTAATCATGATTCCCTTGAGATTCATCCAAGTTATTGTCTGTATCAATAGTTCATTCCTTTTTATTGGTGACAGAGCATTCTGTGGCATGGGTGTTCCAGCATAACCGTTCACCTCCTGAAGGACATTTGGGTTGTTGCCAAGATCAGGCTATTGCAAGTAAATCTACCATGAACACTCACATAACATGTTCTTGTGTGGACAAAAGTTTTCATTTCTTTAGGATAAATCTCTTTTCATTACCAGTTGCAGGGTTACATGGTAAGCATGTTTAGTTTTTTAAGAAACTGCCTAAAATTTCTGAATGACATTTTCATATTTCAAACATATTCAAAACAACCAACAGGGGTTGGAGCAGTGGCTCAGCAGTTACAGTGTTTCCCTGTTGTGCACAAGAACAAGAGTTCAAACCCCAGCACCACTTACACAATGAAGTGTCAGAGCAATGAAAGCCACGTGAAAAACTAAAGTTGATTCTCTCTCTCTGTCCCTCTCTCAAAAAACAACAACAACAACAACAACAAAAAACCCACACCAACAAATCAGAAGTGTTAATGTTGAGTCTGACCATGTTCTTAAAATCAGGTCAGCAGACTCCTCCACTTGCACCTGGTGAGTGATGCCAGTGTTCAATCTCTCTTCCCCTAGGTGTGGTACAGATAGTGGAGGTGATTTTGAACGGGATGGTTCTCACGTGTATCGTGGCCTCCTACTTTGTCCTTGCCGGATTCAGCGCCAGCTTTGCCAGCGGTGGAGGCTTTGGGAACAACTACTACTCACCGTTTGAGGGCACTGAGCTGGAGCAGGTTCGGCAGCTAGACCAGCAGTACACACTCCTCCGGGCACCCCTGATATACGGTGGTGTGGCTGTTGCTCTGGGGCTGGGTGTCCTCACCATGGGCGTTTTACTCCAGGGAGCCAAGAGTCTAACAAAACTGCCCAGGAAGTGGCTCCTCTTGGAGGCTGCCTTCAGCCTCCTCGCGGCAGTGGGCTACTGCACAGGCATTGGCGTGTACCTCCATGTGGCTTTGCAGATCAATTCCACAGATACTTGCAAAACGAGAGAGAGGCTCTATGCCCGCAAGGGTCTCACCTGGATGAACTGCCAGCTGGCAGGCACTGATGGAGCAGCAGCCACCTTTGCTTGTCTTCTGGTGATTATGTACAGCGCCAGCGTGGTACTGGCCCTGCGGAGTTACCGGGAACAGCAGCTCTACAAGGAGAGTCAAGAACAGCAGAGAAATGGCCGGGATGCGCCAGAATACCTGTGGTCTGGGACGCTTTAAGGGAGACCTTCTGGAACATTGCTTCTCTCAAGAGATGGGTCTCTTCACAGCCGCAGCCAACAGTGCTTTTTGCTGTTTGATTTCATAAGCACTCCTTTTCATATCAACGCAGGGGTGATTATCTCATTTTTCTGTTGTGAAAGGAGATCGCCATGTCCTTGTCAACTGACCTGACGGTAATTTGAAAAAAGCAACATCAGAAGTCAGGGTTATCCCCTTATAGGGGGAGCGCTCTCATCACATGATGGTGGAAATAGCTAACTAGACAGAGAAATTCTCAAAGTAGAACACATTAGAGGGTAGCAGGTGTAGTGTTACAGTAGAAATCTTACCTGTCTTAACCATCTTGAGTCACCAAAAGGAATGGCAATCCGTTTCCATCCCCTCGTTTGGACCCAGGGGGCGACTTTAAAGCAGCGGTGTGAGTGAATTCTAGATGGGTGGCTCTGCTCTCTCCCGCTCCCAGAGAGGAAATATTCTGCTGTTAGAATGCCACCAATGTCCCCAGCACCTGTGTGCTCTTAAGAGATGGGATGTTGGGTTCCTGACTCAGGGAAAGAGATGCTTTTAGCAAGTGTGATCTTCCTCAGTACTCCAGCCTCGGGGCCCAGGGAAAATGTTTCCTACCAGCTGTTGCTAGATGGTTTATTTTTTGTGGCAAGAGCTTCCATTGGCAATAATTTTGAAATATTTTATGATTTTTTAAAACATTTCCAAATAGTAAGAAAACTCACAAACTTCTTAAATATGTCATTCAGCTAATGTCAAAGATAGAAAGCAGTTAATTCTACTAGACTCCACAGGCTTGCTGAAGACCTTTTTACTTCTGCATCCCATCTGCAGGCCTCCAGTGGTAGTGAGGCCTCATCCTCCTCAACTGTCTTCATAATGTAACATCTCTGACACAGAATCATGAAAATAAAGTGTTTTTCAGTAATTGTCATCGAAGAGTTACATCTGCTTCTGTGCTTTATACAGTTAGTCCCAGGCGTACCTATTTGTGTCAGATCCAACCAGAATATTCTCTTTACTCAGCTTTTTTTCATATCCTCTTGCTTTTCAATAGCTAATTCTTATGGACTCTGTGCCAAAAATGGGGAAATAAAGATTGGAGAAAAATCAACTGGAAATCTATTGCTCGATTGCAATAAAATCTACTATACCACCACAGAAAGGTGCTTCCACTTTCACCGCTGGCCTGGGGCATTGACTGGAGTCCAAATGAATTTCTCTTGAGTGGCAGAGAAGTTTAAAATCAGACCCTCACTCCCCACAGACTAGTCCCACCTAGCATTTGTTCTCTGCCACATGTCCCTGTTCAATGATCTTTTCCCACATTGGGTCTTACACTAGATAAAAGGGGGGCTTTGACCTACCTGACTTCAGCTTTGTGCCCTGGCCCAGCTGGAGTACTGCTCCTGGGATGCACCGCCTCTTCACCGAGAGGAGCCCATGGTGACTTCAGTACCACTCCTGCATGTCCATAGTTTTATAAGATTCAAAAGACTTTAGCACTTACTCACCACTATGTCAATGGCAAGATCATTCACATTACGGAAAACAAGGTTCAGGAAGGGCATTTTACCCAGGAGTTCACATTTCATTGAATGCCAAGTACATTACTGTGCTAAAGAAGCACTTTAGCTTCTCTTATTTAAGTTCATAACTGATAACACATACTATTTTTTAACAAATGAGAAATATTAGGTGGGGATGCAGCTCGGTGGCAGAGTGCTTAGCATGCGTGAGGCCCTGTGTTCAGTTACCAGCACTGCGAGAGACATAGAGACAGACACACACACAGCAAATAAGCAAACCAACCTCAGGAAGGTGAAGTAACTTGCCTGAAGTCACAAAACTTTCAAGTAGCAGACAAAATTCTGACATACTGAATCACACATGGAATGTGTAATGAGTTGACTAACACACTCTTGCCTTCAATGTCCCAGGGAACATTTTATTAAGTGGAGGAGCATACCCAGAGAATTTCATGCCAGCAATAGCTGTCAAACCAAGTTTTTAAAATGTTCATTTTCAGGGGCTGGAGCAGTGGCTCAGCGGTTACGGCGCTTGCCCGGCATGCGCGAGTACAGGGGTTCAAACCCAGCACCCACATACACAACTGAGTGTCAGAGCAACGAATGAAAGCCATGTGAAAAACTCAATAAAAATTGATTCTCTCTCTCTTCTCTCTTTAAAAAAAAAAAAAAAAGTTCATTCTCTAGCTGAAGAAGAAACATGCAAAATGACTTTAACATGGCCTTTATTTGGAGGGAGAGGTAGCTATCTTGCTTGGGAGTCAGGAGACAATAGTGGGACAAGGAGGGGAGCATCTATTTGTAGGCTGGCTGGATCATAAGCATGCTGTAATCCAACACCACTTCAACTGCATTTCTACCAGGAAGTCTTTCCGGAACACACGGCCAGCTCTCCACTTGGCTCATGTCATCACCCACTCTGTGATTTACTTAAGAGGAGCTGTAGATTGTTTACGATCAAGTTTCTTCTAATCATTTAATAACCTTTATGCAAGTAAGGACAGTTTCCCATCTTTGGAATTACTTTAAACATATGAACCAAATCAGAATGTTTCTGAAAAATCGTTATTGCTATTTCACCTGAAAAGGTGCTGTGGTTTGGGTGTGGCTGCAGTGTCCCCCAAAGGTCCACTGTGATTGAAGACTTGATCCACAGGTGGTGCTAATGGGAGGTGGGGCATGGTGGGAGGACCTTAGGTGGGGACATGCCCTCAGAAAATGGTTGGTTCTCTTGGGATCCTAGTAGTTCTGAGAGAAGATTGTTCCGAAAGCCAGAGTTTGGTCCTACTCAGCTCTCTCTGCTCCTTTAATGTGAGGTATCATCGCTGGTTCCCAATCATGCTCCTGCCATTGCTATCCACCATGACATAATGCAGAAACCTGAACCAATGCCAGTACCAGGCCCCAAGCCTCCCAGACTGAGCTAACTAAACCTCTTCTTCATGAGCAGACTCTGTCAGTTATTTTGTTACAGTGATACAAAGCTGATACAAAAGGTAATCAAGAATATTTTGCCTTAACTCACAGCCTCATGGTGTCAGGGAATGTGGCTTCATTTGTGTGTTCTTGTTTATCTTCCCCTTAAGCAAGAAAGAGCAGAAAAATCCTAAAGCTACTTTTGGTTAAGAACCCAATTCAACATACAAAGTTAGAACATTCTAGATTCATGCTAAAATGTTGGTAAAACAACAAGCATTCCATTTTAAAACAAAGGCATGAAAAAGATATTCCATTTCATTTTATTTATTATTGTTATTTTGTACAAACAATAGATTTGCTGCAACATGCTCTGGCTCATATTATTGAATTAAAAAATTTAACACATTTCAAAAATATCAAAAATACACTATAATGAGTCTTAGGACTACAATACGACAATGATTGCACAAAACCATAAGATATGAGCCCACTGTCTGGCTGACATCCAGTGGCAACAGTGAGAGAAACCTTACAGCGTCTGGGAGAGGCGCGTGAGATTTAGAATACAAGGAGCTTATGCTGATTAATCACCAAATGAGGGAAACAGAGCAGGTTTGACTGTAGCCACTTTCTCAGTCTAGGAAGTGCTTACCCACCCACGGGGCAAAGTCACTAACTGGAGAGAACTTGTGTCCATGATTGGGTAGTCTGGAAGGCTCCACCCAGAGAGAAGTAAAAAGTGACAAGACAGTTCTACAGTGATGCTGCAGACATCACCAGATGGCTTGGAGACTAATTATTTAGTAATTGGTAAATTTATCATTAACAGCCAAGTGCTCCCTTATGGCGGTCTCTTCGTTACTAATTATTGAATAGATAAAGAAGGTGAGCCTGTGGCTTCCAAGTACCTGCTTTTGCTGAAGGTCTACACAGAAAGAAGAGCATCATTCGACAGTCAGTCGGCAAAACCTAACTGGCTCCATCTCCTGGAAAATAGCACTTGCTACAAGCAATTGTAATAGCACCCAGTAATGCCAAGCTACTTATGGTTGGCTCTTCTGTACACCAGGAAAATGGGTTCACCAACTTATTGCACGTATACACTCTACAGTAGAATAATAAAGCCCTCCCTGTGTCAGGAGCGGTAATTCAATGACTTGACTGGTAGTACTGCAGCTTTATGTCATACCAACAGTGAAATTTTCAGATATATTTCCAATCCATTTGGATAAAAATAAGAATACATGGCTCATAAACCACATGTATTTTCCTTTTCCCATGGGACTCCTGAACTGCACCCATAACCAGGAGTGTTCTTTCAGAAAATATCTTAAAACTTCTCTATTGGATGGGAAGTACATACAGAGACTCAGGAATCATGCAGAGGCCAGGATCTCCATGGTGGAGATCACCTGTACTCTGCCCACACAGGGAATACACCAACCCTCTGAATTAAGGTATTAGAAAGATGGACACTCAACCTGCAGACAGAGTACTGGCTTTCACTGACAGCCTACTCAGATAACACAAGGCCTGTCAATAACTCATAGGTCAAAAGGGGTATGAATTTTTGGTAATGGACTATAGCCTTTTTACCTTCTGTTTTAATACAGAACAACTGCAGAAGGACACAAATGAAATGCAATTGCAAAAAAAGAATAATCAGTTTTGGTATATCCTATGTTAGAGGTTTTTAATAGACCTAATGGTTCCTGAAATAACTCTACCATATAAAAGTACATGTGAAACTTCAGAGTTTTGCTGACGAAAAAGTAAACACACTTTGAGTAAGGTCACTGTGGACCTGGGTTTTAAGGTGGTTCCAATAAGTAGAACAGAATAGAAGAAAAGGGCTCACAGACAAAAGTACAATTTCTATGAGACTACACTATTAAAGTGGTATTTTCCTAAAATAACTTTTTTAGACAACATCACTATTCTATTCAGAATCCAAAGGTTATGCTGTCTGAGTAGGAAGATATTTTACATCACTCCACACTATCATCTTGGGTTTTTTCATTTTCCCATATAAAAATAAGGTGGCAACACACCATTGTACCCATCTTTTTAACAGCACCTAAACTTCGTATAAGCCACCAAGTCTCTCACTTCAAATCAAAGACCTGAGTTCTAAATTTTTTCAGTATCTGACCAGTAGTTTGACAGAAGGAAATCAAGTGTTTTTGATGATTTGGGGACTCAAGTTCAAATTCTTGAGGGGTTCAACATTGGGCAGCCAATGGAACATACAGAATTCCCCAGGAATGTACCCTGCTGACACATGCATGTGGTATGGGACTCTGAGAAGATGAAGAGACAGCTATTTGTGGACAGGTCATCTATTGTTTGACTATTGCTTTGAACAAAAACTCATCCCCCCCAACCAAAAAAAAAAAAGAATCCACAAAGGAGTAAACATACACTTTCAACATTAATTTAACATTTTGTTTCTGATGAAACAAATTTAAAAAATGCTTCCACGCTATTCTTTTTAATTATGAAAAGTTCCAAAACCTCAAAGCATATTTCCCACTGGGTAAAATCAAGCAATGCCAAAATTTTATAGGACTATAAATAGAAATTAATTTGCCTAAGTAGATCTTCTAATGGAAAAAGCAACAGAAATACAGAATGAACTGCAATTTGCTAGAATTATGTGGAATGTGCAAAATAAATATTTCAGGTTTTCTATAATTTCTAGGAATTTCTCAAGTCTCTTATATTGATATTGAGTTCAGTACTCTGAAACCACATAAGGTAAGTTAGCAGTTTTCATATGGGCACACTGTCAAATCTTTAAATCAAGCTCTCAACTCACTTCCAACGTTCTAGAAAACCATCTCTCTGCTCTAGAGAAAGAAGGAATAAGGCCAACCTGTGAGCTCCATCCACCCATCTGTTCTCATACAGCCTCTGTCTGTTTTGGAATCATTTGCTCTCACTCAAGATGCCTGGATGCCGGCAGTGCTGGCCTTGGCCCTGCCTATCCGGAGGCTGGCTGCCAACTCTACCACATGGTAGGGAAAGAGGCTGATCTCCAAGCGCCTACCTTGTGATCTGTTTGAATCACAATTTCTAGCAGGTGTCACATTTGTCAAGGAGTGATTCTTCTATTTTGATTTAGGGGAAGTAGTCTTAGTCTTTGTTCCTTCCCCTCTTCATCCCCAAAAGAGGATCCCACTACCCCACATTCCTCAGGAGCTTTCACAGTCTGACATCCAACAGTTCAATCCAGGGCCCTTCCAAGTACCCTCAGAGAAGGCTCCAACACCCAATCGTATCTCTGCCTATAGACAAAGGTGCTGGGCTGCCTCTAAGAAGATTGGCTCGAGTGCAGATTCAAAAATAAAAATTTCACAGTCAATGAAAAGTGCTCTCATTACATTACATACATAAATTATTTGTTTGATTGGTTCTACATCTCCAATAAACATTTTGATAGGCTATATTCTCGTAGAGAAGAATGAAAAGCCATGTGACTAGTCACATCACACCCCATTAGTTAGTCTGAGAGATAGGTGATTTCTCTGTCATAGAGATCCATCAGCAGCAATTAGTAAAGGGAATCAACCTTCGGTTACTTCCTCCACAGAAAGTCCCTTTCCTGCCCAGGCAGGCAAATTCTCAAAATGATCCTAGGAGAGAAAGGGTTAATGGCAGGTGGTAGGACTGAAAGAGAACAATGTCTGCTTTCCACCCAGTAATTCTGGGAATTCCAATGCAGGTTAAATGCGAAACTTAACACTGATGGCGGTACTGGCTCATCCAGAGTCAGACCCTGATAGTGCTCACCTTTTTTGGCTCTGAATTTTACCCCACAAATCTCTAATTAGAAACAAAGAGGCAAAATGCCTCTGGAAGGGTCCTCTCCCCAACGCAACACAGCCCTCTCCCACATTGTGCCCACTGCAGAGGCGGAATCACAGCGCTGTGTCAAACTCCTCTGGGGGCTCTGTCCGATCTTCTTCACTGGGCTCTGGCTCAGGCCTGCTTTCCTGATGCTGCTTCATTTGTTCCTTTACTTCTTCTTCCAGGTCACGAGGTACAACAAACTGATCCTCCGGCTCCAGCTGAGTGGGGGCAGCAAAGTAGCCAGTTTTCCTCTTGGGCGCTTCTGTGGCCACTTCGATGAGGTTCAGGCTGTCCTCTAGGGGCACAATCGAGCCGTTGGAGAGCTTCTTGCCATAGAGACAGGAAGTGGAAGGAGACTTCTGTAATTCCATCTTGTCCTTGCTCGCTGGCAGAAGTATGCCACTATTTACACTGTTCTGTCTCCGGATCCCAAAAAACAACCCTCTTGCATGTTCCTCAGGACACGGTGTGGAAGAATTCTCTATAAGAGTAGGAGAGCGCTCCAGATCTCTTCCTCGGCAGCAGTGGATATCTACTTCTACTTCTACCCTGCTGCCATTGCTTATGACCCCTTCAACAGGCTGGTCATCATCACTGTCAAGACCATTGTCAGACTGATTACTGGAGAAGGTTGCACAAGAAGGCTGGCGCTGAAAAACCCCAGAGGTGGGTGTTGGGTGGAGGCTACAGCGCCTCTCTGGCCGTGGAAGCAAACCCCCCTCCAGGCCCACAGTGTTATGTTCATCGGAAGCGGTGGAGCCCACTTCACTGCTCACCTCTGAGGTGGACATCTCACTGCTGAACTCAGAGGCAATGCCACTACTGGAGGAAGGAGTGGTTGGCTTGGGAGCATCCTTGATAGTACTGGTAGAAGCAAATCCCACCGGTCCAGGGAGGGTGAGTCCATTCATTTCACAAGTGCAGCCTTCCTCACCAATGTTTAAATAAACCACCATTGCCCCCACATTATCCTGACAGCCATAGCTCTGTGCTAATGTGCACAGCTTCTTAGCAGCGGTTAATGGGTCTTGCACATGACGTACAGCGTTGATAGCTTCTGTATATGACAAGTGTTCCCACAAAGCTCTATTTCCCAGAATCAGCAATTCATCTTGAATAGTAAGTGGAGTGGAAGATATATGGGGTTTGGGGAGGATCCAAGGGTAGAGGTATGTACAGCCCAGCATTCGGGTACAACAGGTTACGCCATTCACTTTGTTGTCCTAGAGATGAGCAGAACACAAATTTGAGAAAAAAACATTATATCTCCCTAGATCAGTGTTTTAGGGGTCTATAATAAAGTTGAATTTATATGTTGTTACATGATTTGCTCTAGGATCACTATAATTTTAAATGGACTTACAAAAATAAATATAGAGAATTCTATAAAGACAAATACCATATGGTTATTATACAAAATAGCAGAGAGGACTGAAGTTGAATCCAGTTAAAATTAAGTTAGTAAAAGAAGCCACCATCTTAAACGATATTTGTTCTAGGAACATGCCAAGAGGAATGTGTCAGAAAAACAATATGCAGAACTGGCTTTAATTCTCCACTGCCAGTACTCATTGGCCACAACTCTGAGGATCACTAAAAATGATTTTTCATTTAAAGGTACAGTAGGGATTGAAAAGATTTCCAATGGATAAGAGACTTTTAGTATCTAAAGCATTAAATAATCTCTGTGGTTATATGGTCTAAAAACAGAGTCTGAAATATGGAGCATAATTTACCCACTTTATAGGGCTGCACCAAGAATGAACAGCAGATTAAATAAGAACACATATCATTCTAAACCTAGAAGAAAAGGAATCACCCTTGTTGCAGGTTGGAAATTTCATATTATGCTGGACACTTATATTGATTTCTGTTTAAGAAAAAACACACAGGGCCTGAAGTGGTGGCTCAGCAGTTGTGGTGCTTGCCTGGTAAGGGTGAGGACACGAGTTTGAACTCTAGCACCACGTACACAACGAAGTGTCAGAGCAACGAAAGCCAAATGAAAAATTAAATAAAACTGATTTTTTCTCTATTTCTCTCACTATTCCTCTCTCTAAAAAAAATCTGAGACCATCAATACGCTAATTTCACAGTTGCAGTCATTCTCTGGCATTCATTTACCAGAATTTGCCACTGTTTTCTTCATCTGTAAAATGAAAATAAAAGCATTTCCTTCATGGGGGTTATTGTTAAGATTAAACAAAATTGGGGCTGGGGTGGTGGCTCAGTGGTTACGGTGCTTGCCTGGCATGCACAAGTAGGGGAATTCAAACCCCAGCACCATGTGCACAACAAAGTGTCCGAGGAATGAAAGTCACATGAAAAAGTAAATAAAAATTGCTTCTTTCTCACTGCCCCCTCTTTCTTTAAAAAAAAAAAAAAAAAAAAAAGATTAAACAAAACTATGCTTGGCAAACAACAAAAACTGTTCATGGGGGCTGGAGCAGTGGCCCAGCTGTTGGAGCGCGTGCCTGGCATGTGCAAGAACCCAGCTTTGAACCCAGCACATCGTACTCAGCTAAGTGTCAGAGAAACAAAGGCCAGATGAAAAAATAAAGTTGATTCTCTTTTTCCTCTCTCTTTAAAAAAAAGAACAAATTGTTCATGGTTAAAATAACATAAAAATAGCTGGATGCAGTGGTGCACACATTGTGACCCCTGTTACTTGGGAGGCTGAACCAGAAGGATCTCAGATTCAAGGCCAGCTTTGGTAACTTAATTGGGAAAAGGCTGGGGATTGCATCTCAGTGGTAGAGAACACACAAACACAGCCAGGTGATCTTTGACAAAGGAGCAAAGGATAGCCTTTTTAACAACGGTGCCAGAACAACTGGACACACACAAGCCCAAAAAAAAAATAGACACTGAGCTTATGCTTTTCACACAAATTAACATATTACAGACTAAGACCTAAATATAAAAATCAAAACTTTAGTAAAACATCTACAGGACAATACAGAAGAAAATATGAGTAGACCTTGAGTTTGCCAGTAAGATTTTAGATCCAACACCAAAAACACAAACCATTTAAAAAAAAAAATTTTTTTTTTAAATTAAGTAGAGCTGATTATGGTGGCACACATCTGTAATTCCAGAGAATCTGGAGGCTGAGGCAGGAGGATGGCAAATTCAAGGTCAGCCTCAGCAACTTAGTGAGGCCCTAAACAATTTGGCCTCAAATTTTAAAAAAATTTGGGGCTGGCACAGTGGCTCAGCGGTTCTAGCACTTGCCTGGCATGTGTAAGTACACAAGTTCCAACCATAGAACCACACACACAACAGTCTCAGAGCACCAAAAGCCACATAGAAAACTAAATAAAATTGATTCTCTCTCTCTCACACCAGCCCCCTCTCTCTAAAAAAAAAAAAAATTTAAATTTTAAAGGGTGCCCCCCACTGGCTAGAAACATAGTTCAGTGTTCAAGAATCCCTGGGTTTAATCCCTAGTGTATGTGTACACACACACACACACACACACACACACACACACAATTGAAAAATGTAATTTCATTAAAACCAAAACAACTGCTCTGCAAAAGACAATGTTAAGAGAATGGAAACACAAGCCCCAGGCTGGGAGAAAATATCTGATAAAAGATGTACTTTTAAAATACACAAAGAAATCTCTTAACAATAAAAAAAAAATTCCATTTTAAAATGAGCAAAAAGATCTGAACAGAATTCTGCTGTGCTATAAACAAGTACACATATAACTGCCAAAGTCTCTCTGAAAGCAAAGTTATATTAATTTCTAAAAAAGGGAAAAAGCTATAAAATAGCAGAAATACTTGATGAGCTATTACAAAAAAGGTAACACCATAGCAGATTAAGCCATATGAAATATGAACAGGACAAATATTCTAAAACTTCGCATTTCAGAATGAAAGTCTTTTCAGAATAGAAATCTTTTTTCTTGTTTGGAATAGCAAAGCAGATGAGCTGGGAACTATCTAAGTGGGACACACATTCATTTTATTTATTATCTATTCATTTAAAGGATTTCAAATCAGGACTTTTCATTTCTAACTAATTTCGTTTTTGCTTTTTGATAAGTCACTAGCTGCTCAGATTTTCTTCCAGTGCTCTTACTGAGACCATATGAAATGAACATTTATCTAGATTGGATACAATTTACGAGGCATGAGAGGAACAAAACAGACCTTCACTGCCTCCGTTCAAAGCAATCTTTACTAGATTTGGGGAGCAAAGGTGATTGGCAGAAAGCGAGATGCACCTCTGTTATGATGGCTTTTTGATCCTTCACCCTTTGTGCCTCCTCTGGGTCCTGTTCCAGGCTGAAGACCTTAGAAAGGGGCGCTGGCTTTCCACCTCGGCACAGGACCGCTTGGCATGTGCCAACATTAGCCACAGTCAAGCTAAAACTGCTTGTTGGATCAGCAGTGTCAGGGCGGACGTAGCACAGGAGAGCAGAGGACCCCAGCTTCTGGCCAGCCATTCCTAATTTCCTGTTTAGAAAGAAAGAAACATGAGGACACAAAGGCTAGTTTAAAAGTGGAGATCCTTCATGCCCAACCTTCCCTCATTTTTCTGCCTTGCGATCATGAAGCAGCCTCACCCTTATCCACCTGAAGGCAGACTTTTGCTATGGGTGATGGTGATAAAGAAGTTGCCTTCCACTCTCAGCTGACAAAAGAGACTTTTAAAGAGTGTGGGGAGTGCACAGCCCAGGTGCCTCTTTCTTTACTGCTTATGTCTAATCCGAGACTTTCTAATTCAGGGATTTTCAAACGTTAGCATATCAGAATCATCTGGAGAGTATGATGATTGTTAGAAAATATACTGCTGGACCCTGCCCCAGAGTTTCTGATTTAGTGGGCAAGGGTCCAATAATCTGCATTTCTAACAAGTTTCTGATGATGCTGAGGATGCTGTCTCTGGAGAAACACTTTGAGAACTGCCTGCACCTAGGACACAATATTAACACAGAGCAGATACTATCAGAAGAATATAGTTTTAAACTCCAGCTCTGACATTTACTGGTGACAGATCACCATCAAGTTATTCCTCTAAGAAATTTCTCTAATTCTCTATTTGCTTTGTTTTGATAATTAAAAACACAGGATGAAACTGGGTACAGTGGCAAAGGCGACTTGGGAGGCTAAAGCAGGAGGATACCAAATTCAAGGCCAGCCTCAGCAACTTATGAGACTCTCAGCAATTTAGCAAGACCCTCTCTCAAAATAAAAAATAAAAAGGACTGGGATGTAGTTCAATGGTAAAGTGAAACTAGGTTCAGTCCTCAGTACAAAAAAAAGATACAGGATGAAAAAGGCACATAATATGGTGCCTAGTTCTTGGGAAGCACTACTTAAATTTAGTTCCCTTCCCCAAACCCTTCATTTTGCCAAGTATCCAACTCAATTTTACTGAAAAATAGACTCCTTTCGCAACACGATGTTTTGTGTAACAATGACAGAACTGGCCTAAGCTTCAGACTGTTTCATTTCAGCCTTGAGTATACAAGTTTACAACCTCTTAGTCGTTTGTATCCTTTATGCACCCCACCAGATAGGCAAGACACTCTATTACCTACCAAAAGATTTTCAGTAGTTGGGGGTTTTTGCCTGTAAGTGGCTTAGACTTTTGGGGAAGCACTGGGGATTGAACCCAGGAATACTTAACAACCAAACCACATCCTCAGCCCTTTTTATTTTTTATTTTGAGACAGGGTCTTGTTAAATTGCTTAGGAACTCCCTAAATTGCTAAGACTGGCCTCAAACCTGGAATTCTTCGTGCCTTAGCTCTGTATCACTGGGACTATAGGCATGCACCACTGCAACCAAAGCTCAGCAGTTTAGACTTAATGAGAAACTTAGTTGGGTAAACCCCCACTAAAAAGTATTCTAAACACATGAATCTGATAAGTGCTTATTAACCTTTTATAGGTCACTAACTTTTCAGAGAATCATAAAATCTTACCACCATCCTTCCAAAAATGTACAAATACATCTATAAAGACACAACCTTCTGCACATAATTTTTGGGTTTCACAAGTCTTCAGCAGCCTTTGGGTTCAACAGAGAAGACTTATGACTTCACAGGATCTTTGACAAGCCAAGATCCCCACACTCCCTACTGATTCTGAGAGCATAATCATGGAAGGAGCAGGTCTCTCTTGGATCCTGCACCCATAATTTAGATCCTCACCTTCTGACTTATTTTCCAAAAGCAGAACTGAATTAGGGATTATTCAACCCACCTGCTTACCTGTGAGATACCAAAAAAGTGTTGGTCATGAAAACAGTGTCATTTGTTGATTGTTGTACCTCTTCCAAAAGCACATCTGCCATCGTGCACTGCAACAGGCGAGGGAGCTCCTCATTTCGGTCCCCATCAAACATGCCATATACCGCTCCCACCCCCTCTGCAAAGTTATCCATAGCTAGGGCAGACACACACAGCCTAGAATAGAAAGATAAGAAACACGATCATCAAAGAACGCTACTAGTAAACAATTATTCTTCAGGAACATTCTTTCAAAAAGTAATTATTAGCTGGGCACAGTGGTACCTTCCTATAATCCAAATGACTCAGGAAGCTGAGGCAGGAGGACCAGAAGTTCAAGGCCAACCTGGGCAATTTAGGTCCTATGCAACTTAGTGTGACTATGACTCAAAATAAATAAAATAGAAAGATCTAGGGGTTGGGGATTTAGCTCAGTGGCAGAGAGCTTGCCTAGCATGCACAAGGTCCCGAGTTCGGTCCTCAGCCCTGAAAAAAAAAAAAATAATCTAGGGAAGTAGCTCAGTGGTAAAAGCTGCTCTGAATTTGGTACTGGGGATTATCAAAAATAAATAAATAAATAGTAATTAATAATTGAAGTTAGAGAAAAACACAGTGAATCTTAAAATTATACATAAAAAAAATATCCCCAGGAAAGACAAGTGAACAGCATGTGAAAGAGCTGAAGTCCTGAGGCTGGAGCAGTTACTCAGATGTTAGCGCTTACCTAGCATGTACGAGGACCCAAGTTCAAAGCCCAGCACCAGGTACACAACTGGGTGTTGGAGAAACCAGAACCAGATGAAAATAAATAAAACTGATTCTTTCTCTCTCTCCCTTTTAAAAAAAAAAAAAGAAAGAAAAGAAAAGAAAGAAAGCAAAAAAAAAAAAAGAGCTGAGGTCCTAAGCAGGTGAAATTTAGCCCCATTCATGGGCAGACCGTATGGCCTTGCAAGGCTGTCAAAAGGACAGCAAGGTGAGACATTTTCTTGCAGTAGTGATTAGAGACTGGCTTTGTTAATGTTGTCTGTCAATTCCAAAGACCACAGCATACTATTGTTGAAGTTGGGTTTACTATTCCTTGCAAGAAGGAAGAACGCACACCATGGTACCCTGGGGTATACAGGGAAAAAGGGTGCTGGAAAGAACCGTGTAGGATATGGGCTTTGGTTGAGTCATTTTGGGGAGAGTCTGAGGAAGTGGAGGATCATATCAGACTGGGGACTGTAAGAAAACAGGGCTGTCTCCTGAACAGGATCTGTGGCCTGATAAAAGAGGCTCCGGAAGAAGACCTCAGCAAGAAGGTGCCTCTTTCAAGCAGCCCAGGGGTTCTTCTCAGCCACCAAATCTCTCGTTATCTTATTCTTGGACTTCCCAGCCCTCCAAACTGTAAACAATAAATTTCTGTTGTTTATAAATTTAAAAAAGCAAGCAAGCAAGCAGGGCTGTTACAACAGAGTTGGGTATGTGGATAACGCTTAAGCAACAGAGAGGAAAATTACGATGAGGAGAAAGCTATGAGACAGGCTGTTAGGTATTTTGTGGCCTGCACATTCATTTTGGTTTTGTTTATTTCATCCTAGTCTCAGAGAGATCTTATCTGATGTTGATTTTATGTGCAACAAAACTACATTCTTACTCAGTCTCCATGACCAACATACGCACTTATTTCTCTGTCCTGCCATCTCAGCTAGTCCATGGCTCCAGAAAGTTGATGTAACTGTAGAATCTGTGGTTGGCAAAGGTTTCTGGTCAATTTTCAGGGTTGTGATATGGCTGTGGGAGGAAGATAGATTACACTATAGTGCCTATTATATTTTACAGAAACTATCCCAACAATAACATGTTTTTATAAAATAATCTCTATATGCATTTCCAGATATACTGAAAGTATTATAATGAACCCCTGGTTCAGATGGAGGAGAAAGGAAAGAGATAAAGAGGAAGAAATGGGGCAAATATCATTACATTTAATGGGACCTCTAAGTTTCAGCCAACTGTCTGTTTAAGTATTGTGATAAAATAAAGTCTTGGTACAATGAATGAACCTGTATTGTCTCTCAGATGTTGTAATGTGACTGTACCACCTAAAATATCTGTACCTGCCTTCCATGTAAAAATATTCTTCATGGGGCTGTGTAGCATATAAATACACTGACTTCTAGAAAGAATATCTATTTATAGCGAAGTCAGAGTCAAAGAGGAATTAGGGTCTTTCTGGCCTAATTCATTCTACTTAATTAAATGAGATCTCCACAGTCCTAAAGACAACCTGCTAGTGGGCCTCAGATACATGTGGATTCAATTTCAATTTTCCCCACCTGAACATGTCCAGTGTCTTGTGTTCCAGAACCAGGTTTGTGTTTCCAGTCAGGTCAAGGTCTTGTAGCGTAGCAGGCAGAGCCTCCGGAATGAGAATTTCTGTCAAGTCATTGCAACTTAGGTCTACGAACTGAGAAGAAACAGAAATCAAAATAAAATGAATTCTTGTGTAGTTCTTTACTCCCAATACTCAATCTCCTACTATATCCTCAAAGGGGAGCTTAATTTCTTCCCATGAATGAATTCAGCATATCTAGATTGAATCTGAGTGTATTAGAAGAGCATAATATTTCTTCCTTCTAGGAGAGGCATCTCTGAGCTAGGGATGTGGCTCAGTGGCCAAGCGCTTGCCTAGCATGTGCAAGGTGGGCTCTATCCCCAGCATCACACACACAGCATCTCATTCACAATCCTGCTATTTCCCCCGTAAAGACTCCTCCATCACATAAATACCTGTATCTGAGGCAACTGCAGTATTTCTGGGAAAATGCTGATGTTGTTGGAGTGTGCAACAAGGGTGTGCAGCCTTCTGCAGTTCGCTATGGTTGTAGGAATGGTTTTAAGTTTGTTGCCACTTAGGTTCAGTTCCTCCAATTGCTCCAATTTATTTAGTTTGCTGAAAAAGAAATGCCAAAGTACCACATTGCACCAAAATGTCAAGTAAGCAGCAACCAGGTATGGAAGGCTGGCCTGGTGTGTTTCAGAGGCCTAGACTACAGAGGACTGGTGAAAGGAAACAGGCATAAACTCTCAGTGACCTCCCCTGCTATATCCCAGCCTGACCTATGGCTCAGTGTGTGTTGAGGGGCTAACAAGTGCCCTTGCTTTTCTTATAGCTGCTGGGCACGGACATCTTCCTGTTATTTGACTTACAGAAAGGAGTTAAAAAGCACTGGCCTACTTCTGAGAGATTAGTTCTAGTCCTTGCTTTACCACTAACTAGCTGCAAAACACTGGGTAAGTTAATGTTAAGCAGACCTCAACCACCTCAGCTATAAAATGAAGAAATTGTACCAAATCATCAGCAAGATTCCTTTTAGTTTAAATTTCCACAGTTACCTGTTCATAACATAATTTATCTCCACTAAACATTTATCAAGTTTGTTCTGCACACACAGCATGGTGCTCGGGACTGTGATGAGAGTGACTCATTTTTGCTCCTCTGCACTGAGCAACATTTTCCACACCCTCACGTCAGCTCAACATCCTTACCTAGATTATTACAAGTTGCTCTGATTTCATTTATTGGTTCATAAAATTATAAAAATAATAAACTTCTGTAACATGGAGAAAAAGTTTGGAAACTAAATTATTAATAATACCAGCAATCTGACAGAATGACTATTATAATTTTGCTGAATTTCCTATCAAATTTCTCAAATGAGTATGTTTTACATAAATTTTATATCCTACCTCTCTCATATATCACAAGTAATTTCTATCGCTAGATAATTCAAATACTTTTTAATAACTAAGAAAATTCTTTTCTTTTTTATTATAATAATTATACAGAATCACTGAAATAAATTAAAAAATAGATACAAATAGGGTGGAAGAATCATCTCTTAATCCTATTCTAAGAGATATCCCTGATGACATTTTGGTAGACAGTATTCTTGCCTTTTAAAGCATGAAACTGTATTTTTCAAATCTAGAAAATGGTGCTGTATTAAATTGTTTTATAAGTTTGTGTGTGTGCATGTGTGTGTAGTACTAGGGATTGGACGCAGGGATGCTTTACCACTAAGTTACATCCCCAACCCTTTTTAAATTTTATTTTCCAAAAGAAACAAGATCTGGATTGTGCTTGAATTTTACTACTGCTCAGAAAATAACCTGATACAGGACTGTTAGTCAATATAAAACTAGCAATATAAAACTAGTTCTTTAATACATGGCTCCTAAATTCCATTTAGTTTTATAATAGAATTACTCTAATTGGATCTCCTACTATTTCTCACCTTTACTAACTTCCATTTTCATTTTTTTTTATGTGTTCTCAGTTTACATCAGCCTGCTTTTAATCCCTCCAACAATAAGAATGTCATCAAATTGGGTGAGATTCATTAATTTTTAGAATAGCAAATCTGACATTACCCACTAGCTTCACAAACTAATATGATTTTGCCAGTGGTCTATCACTTCCACTTTATATGATCATAGTTAAGGCTACTTACATTAATTTGATAAGATTTCAAGAGATCTATCACATCCTAAAATTAAGATTCTATATTTACTTTAAAAGTAACCATGTTCATATGGCTTGCCTTAAGCTCTATCTCATTTCATAAATGTTCAAAAACATTTCACTTTTTAATACTTAAACTCATTTTCTAAAAAAAATCACATTTCAAAAAAATCTGAAAAATTAGAATAAGACTATAATTTTCATTCAAATTATATCAAACATTTTATAATTTTATGAAATATATTTCATTCAACTATGTCATTTTCCCATGTTTTTACTTATAAAAATATAATTTTTAATTACTAATTTCATGGTATAGATGGTTTTTCTGGTGTTAAATTTTTTTTTTAATCAAGTGTGTTTTGAAAGATTATTTCTCTTCTCACTTTGATATCATTAACCACCTCTCTTGCCTTCTTACAGAGTAGCCTGGCTAACTATTGCTTATCTGTTCCTCTAGGGCTAACCCCACCCCAGGCTCTGTGTAGTACAGCTGGCAAACTGTGTGCATCTTTTAACAATTGCCCAGATACTTGTCGAGTTCTCCAATTTGAATGTAGACTCCAATTTGAATGTAGATTCCTTGGTACCAACTATTACCTAGTATCTGGCATACAGTAGTCATCTTACATATGTACAAGTAAACATATAATAAATAAACAATATTGTGTAACACAGTACTGACAAAAGAAAAAAACTATCTTCAGAATTTCTTTAGTTTATTTCATAAGGCTGTACTTTCCAAGGTTGAACATTCTCAGACAATTATTAAATGATTAGAACTAAAAATCATCCAGGCTCAGTGGCACACACCTGTTACCCCAGCAGCTTGGGAAGCTGAAGCAGGAGGGTAGCAAGTTCAAAGCTAGCCTCAGCACTTAGTGAGACCCTAAGCAACTTAATGAGACCCTGTCTCAAAAAAAAAATAAAAAGTGCTGGGGATGTGGCTCAGTGATTAAGCAGCACCCATGGGTTCAATCGCTGATACCAAAAATATAAAAAAATAATTTTAATTAAAAATAAAATACATTTAAACTACATTTTCTCTGGTTACTGCTACTTAATAAATGAACACAAACTATTAAGATGGAATTTTCCCCTCAGACCAATGAAATCACAGTATTAGTAAGTCAGTCAACTTTTAACAGAAGTGTCACAATTAGCTATGATTTCCTCTGACAAAGCAGGAATAGTGTGATGATCTGAAATGATTACAGTTTGCATTCATTCACCTTGCAGGAAAGGTCTGTAGCTGGTTGTTTGCGAGATGCAAGATTCGCAGGTGCGGGTGCCCCACGAGGACAGGTATGCACTGATCGGTCAGGAGGTTGCTGGTCAGGTAAAGCAGCTGCAGCACACTCAGACTCTCCTCCCCAGCACAGGCAGAAGGTAAAGACTCCAGACTATTTGCAGATGCATTCAAGTATCTGAGACTGACAGCACACACAGTTCATCAATTCCTTTGTGTTTGTTCTCACCTTATGTAGAAACCATCATGCCCTCTCAGTATGGAATTGCTGCCATTCCAAGATCCCAAACTCAAAAACAAAGAACTAAATAAAAAAATTAATATCCTCTAGGTATTTTTCTCTAATTGAATCTATCCAACCCAAAGTTCCTTTTACTTGACTAATGCAAGCCAAGGAGAGAAGAAATAATGTGGCATGATTACTTTCCCAGGTTTTTGCAGTATGCCGACTCTAACTTAGCTACATCTTTTACCATCTGTACGTCTACTGAAAGGACGTTGTTATGTTCCATATTCACAGATATCTGAATCATGAAGACACTCCTCACTGTGTAGCCAATCCCATAATAATCCCCTAATAATGGACATGTACACTCTGTGTATTTCTGTACTGTTAAGGACATTGTAATAAACACCTTTGGGTCCTTATCCAGCTGTTCCTTTAGGATACATTTCTAAAAACAGAATTCATAGCATCAAAAGATAAATATTTTAAAGATTTTTTAAAAATATATTGCTAAACTGAGCTCCAGAAAGGCTACCAAATTGCATTCACAAGATGAATGCAAGAATGCTAGTTCGCTGACACTTTTGCCAGCACTGGGTATCATAATTCAATTTAATCTGCATCAATCTCATAGGTAAAACATGGGTCTGATTTAAGAATTTTTCCAGCAGTGTCTGGTGTATACAGAATCTTCTCAATAAAAGGAAACTAATGTCATTAAACTTATGTGTTCTTAAATCTTCTTCATGTTGTGTGGTCGACATCCCTAATTTATTCAAAGTAGTGTGAGTCTGCTATGTCTTTGTCCCAAAATTGCTCTGTGCAGAGTTAATATTAAATAAATTGACAGTTTCCTATAGCTAAGTAATTTCCTTACAAATTTTTTTTTCGGGGCTGAGGACTGAATTCGGGGCCTTGCGCGTGCTAGGCAAGCGCTCTGCCACTGAGTTAAATCCCCAATCCCCTACCCCCTTACTTCAAATTTTAAGGTTCTAAACTAATATTATTCAGACTGTCATTAGGACTCAGTGCAGTGCTACATGATGCTAACAAATTCTTGTTAATTAATAATTGCATGAAAACCCCACATAAACTTTTTTTTTTTAAAGAGACAGGGACAATGAGAGAGAACAAAAGAGAGAGTCAACTTTATTTAGTTTTTCATATGGCCTCCAGTGCTCCAACGCGTCTTTGTGTACGTGGTGCTGGGGTTCGAAGGCGGGTCCTCGCGCACGCCAGGCCAGCGCTTGAAGAGCTAGCTGTTCGTAAACGTCTCCAAAGCAGAGTTTCCTTCAAACAGTTCTTTTTAGAATTTCCAAAGATTTTGGAATAACCAACCAAGTATATTATAGATTCAGAGCTGTATAACTTACTGAACAGAAAATAAGACACGTGTGGGCTATTTTTGTTTTGTGGCACTGGCAAAGTGTTAGGCAAGTATTCTACAACTGACGTACATCCCAGTATTTTTTAATTTTTCAGACAGGTCTCATCAAGTTGCCCAGCTAACCTCAGACTTGTGATCCTCCTTCTTCAACCTCCCAAATAGCTAACATTACTGATGTATACCACCACACCCTGCCTAAAAGCTTTGTGTATGTTTCATGTAGCCCTGTACTAAATTACTACTGCTTATCTGTTTTTTCCATTTCTCTAAATTAAAGAAGTATTGAGTCTTCAGACTGTAGAAGAATACCATTAAAAACTAGTTTCCTGGGGCTGGAGCAGGGGTTCAAAGGTTACAGCGCTTGCCTGGCATGTGCAAGGACACGGGTTTGAAACCCAGCACCTCATATACAATGAAGTGTCAGAGCAACAAAAGCCACATGAAAAACTAAATAAACTTGCTTGATTCTCTTTCCCTCTCTCCACCCCCTCTCTGTCACTCTCTTGAAAGAAAGAAAGAAAGAAACAAACAAACAAACAAGTTTTCTTGGGCTGGGAGTATAGCTCAATGATAGAGCACTTGATTAGCATGCATGAGACCCTGGGTATGATCCCCAGAACCATAAAAAAAAAAAAAAATGAAAAACAGTGATAAAAATCCCACAAG
Organism: Aplodontia rufa; assembly: GCA_004027875.1. Taxonomy (NCBI): domain Eukaryota; kingdom Metazoa; phylum Chordata; class Mammalia; order Rodentia; family Aplodontiidae; genus Aplodontia; species Aplodontia rufa. Next base: position 35,173 of record PVKS010018449.1, read on the forward strand.
TTTTCATTTAAAGATGACATATACATTAGGGAAACGTGATTATAGGTCTTAAAACAGGAAGACATACTCATCTATTCATTAATTTACAAAGACATGGCAAACAACACCTTTTGGAAGGATATTACTTTTAAAAGCAGTTTCCAAAGTAAGTAGCAAAAAAGGTTGTGCAAATAAAGGATGTAACTCAAAAATGGTTTGGTAAAGCTAGAATTAATTTTAGAGTTATGTCCTCTCCTCCCCAATGCAAAAGCTGAAAATTGCTCAAAGAAGCTATATCTGAATGTGATGATTTCTCTTCAAATATACTATTTTCATTTCCTGCAATGAAAGCCTGAACCTTCCCAACCCATCTGAAATTATCTGTAACACAAAACCTTAAGTTATTTCAACTTTAAGTTAAAGATTACTACATGAAATACTGAATTCTCTTGCATGAAAATTGCAACTAAGTCTATACCAATAGTTAGACCATGTTCCAAAGATCATTCCAATACTAATCAATGCAATGTGTTCAGCCACTATTCTGTTCTTCTGAAATGTGAAACATTTGGTACTCACTTTAAGGCCTTGGAGAAGAGGGTGTCTGGCAGCCTGGTAAGAACATTGTGCTGGACATCCAGCACCTCCAGGGGGATGTGTTCCACCAGTGCTGGAAGGCTGCAGACGTGATTGTGTCCCACCATCAGTTTCCTAAGACTCAAGCTACTCAGAATTCTAAGGGGGACAGTACAAAGAAACAAATAAAAACTGACTTAAATATCTCTTTCTAAGTATGTCCTAGGCTATTAACTAAAGTCAAACAACCAATAGAAACACATTATTTCTAGACTCTATAATCACCAACAAGTGCCTGAGCATTACACCCACCACCTAGAAGGAAGTCACTAAGGTCATTCTGAGAAACAGTGAATTCATAAAGTTCAGCACAAAGGAAGATCTAAACCAAAGCAATTTGTAGAAAAAAAAGATTTAGTTTAAGCCCAGACAGAAAGTCTAGATAGCATTTGTTAGCATTAACAAATTCAGTATATTTACTAATATTAATAATGCAATACATTCATAATAAAAATGTTACTGCCATAAAAAATTATTAAGTACTTAAAATATGCTAAGCCATTTAACAATGAGTCAGAAAGATTAAGTGACTTTGATTTGCCAAAGATCTCACGCTGAATAGTAAATGGCACAGTCTGGATTTGAACGATGGTCTGATTCTGTAGGACATGTTTAATACTCCATAAGCACATATTTTACATCTTGGTGCTTTTGAACATATAATTCTTTCCACAACACCCTGCCAAGCACCACTCTTTCCCTCTCCACATTGAGAAATCCAACCACCTGGTGAAGGTCAACTCGAATGCCATCTTCTCCATGAGGCATCCTCTAATTATTCAAAGTTCTTCTGAATTTCTAAAACCATTTATACAGATTTGTGATTGAGAGTAGACTCTGCAGTAAGTGAGTACATTCAAATGCCAGATCCCATTGCTTCCTGGTTACAAGTCATGTGAGATGGGTCACCTAACCACTACTTAGATTCCTCATTTCTAAGAAGAGAATGACAGCACCTATATAATAAGGTTTATGAAAGATTAGATAAGATCATAAAAGTGAAGTTCTTACAACATTACCCAATTCATAGTGATTCATCCTATAAAATTAACTATTAATATCATGTCATCAACATATGCCAGCAAACCTTGATACACTTGATCACAGTTATCTATGTACATATCATACAACCTCTAAGTTTTTTGTAGGACAAGATCATCTGCATTAGCTGTCACTATATTCCTTATGGCATGTCACATTGCCTCATACTCAACTGAACTAATGGAATCTAGGGAAATAATTAAATATACACACGTTGGCCAGGCATAATGGTGCCCACCTATAATCATAGCAACTCAGGAGGCTGAGGCAGGATGATCCCAAGTTCAAGGCCAGCCTCAGCAACTTAGCAAGACCCTGACTCAAAATAAAAAATAAAGGCTGGGATGTGGCTCAGTGGTTAAGCACCCCTGGATTCAATCCACAGTGCCCCCCCACACCAAAAAAAAATACCCCACACCTATTAATACACATACAACACACATGTACACATTCAAGCACACATACCTCATTGGAACCTCTGTGAGAAGATTATAGCTCACATCTAGTATTTCTAGCTTCTTTGCTTCACAGGCCCAGTCAGGGACACACTCTAGCAGGTTTCTGTAGAAAATAAATAAAAGGCATCATTTAAGGTGACAAGTTCTTTTTGGTTTGGATCTTAAATGTGCTGAAGGCTGGTTTCCACCCTGCGGCACTACTGAGATGTGGTAGCACCCTTAGGAGGTGGGCCTGGTGGAAGGAAGTTAGGTCACTGAGGGTGCACCCTTGAAGAGGACCCTGGCCCCCTCCTCCCTCTCTCTTTGCTTGGTGGCTCCTGGAAGTTGTGCAATTTCTTCCACCACGCACTGCTGCCATGATGTTTTGCCTCACCAAAGCCCAAAGTAACAGGGCCAAGCAACCATGGACTGAAACCGTGAGCCAAGATAAATGTTTCCTCCTTTATTTATCTCAGGTATTTTGTCAGAGCTAAGAAATCTGACTAATACACAAATGGTACTCATCTCACTGGATTGTAATGCATCTGTTAACCAGAACATGAGGCCGTTAGGGAAGGGCACTATCTCTAAGGCATCCCCCCTGGTATATGACCTGGAACACGGTAAGCACTCCAGAGAAAAATGTGAAATTGGAAGAGTGGGGAGAGACAAGTACGTGAATATGTAGAGTAACACACGATCAATTCTGCTACGTGTTTAAAGAAGGTAAGAAGGCTTTCAACAGTAGGAAATCACACACGTAGTGGGATGGGATAAAGAAGAGATGAGGAAAGATTTAGTGGAAGTGGAATTTTAAACCCTTCGCAGATGAGTAGAAATTCTCTGATAATGAGGGAGAAACAGAAGCAAATTCTCAGGAAAATGAACACAATGAATAAAATTGAGGAAGCAGGAACAACAGATAACTAGTGGGAGAAGAGTTTCAAGTCACCGAGAATACAAACTCAAATATTTAGTAGTGCAGATGCTTAGTGCAAGGAATTCTGCTTTCAGATGTGACCTAGTTTCTCCAGACTAGGTCTCTTATCAGTTAATAGGAAGATACAATGAGCAGAAATGAAGTGCTATACAAAAGAAACATAGATACTGCTATGACAGCTTAGAGAAGGGAACACTTTGCCTAAAATAAACCATAGTACGTTCTCCAGGAAATACCACATCCAGGTTAGTATCTGAGGAATGTTGTATCATGACCTTTCATGAGGAGGACATTCATGAGCCCGAACACAGAGACAAGGAAAGAAATGGTGTGATACGTGAGGGGAAATAACAAGCAGTTTGGTGACACTGGAACAGTAAATGATGGGAGACAAAACAAGAAAACTAGGCTACGACCAGGTCCAAACCATGTCTGGAAGGTTACAACTTGATCCTGCATGCACAGGATCACTGAAAGATTTATAAAGCAGTGAAAAGACAATGTCAACTTTGCAATTCTACTAGACCACTGTGGTACACAAAGCCTGCCTGACATGGTTCTTTTGGTAAAAGGAAAAATAACCAGAATTCCAGAAAACAAACAATACAAGCCTAAAGGACTGGTAATATAGTTAAAGGGCACCAAAGTGAGGAGAGGGAATTACAGAGATATTTGGGAGGCAAAAATTAAAATGACTGGAGATGGATTTTATGTGGGGAGAAATGCAGAAAGAAGAATTAAAAAAAAATTTTTTCGGCACTGGAGTAGTGGCTCAGCAGTTACGGCACTTGTCTAGCATCTATGAGGATACGGGTTCAAACCCCAGCACCACATATACAACGAAGTGTTAGAGCAATGAAAACCACATGAAAAACTAAACAAAATTGATTCTCTCTTTCTCTTCTCTCACTGTCCTGCTCTCTCTTTAAAAAAAAAAAAATTATTTTCAGGCTTCTGGCTCAAATGATCAGGAAAGTAGATAAAGGCCAGAATCTGAAAAACATACAGGACAAACAAAAACAAAGGTGGGTAGAGGGGTGGACAGTGAGTTTAATTTTGCTTATATCTGATGTATCTAGGGATATGTACATCAAAATATCCAGCACAGAAGTGAGTACACAGATCAGACTAAGGCTGAGAAAAGAGCTGAGACTGTAAATCCAAGAGACACCGACACTTAAGCGTAGCTGAAGTTATTGAAGTAAATGACCCTATTTCCAATGACAGGTGCAGAGGGCCAAAGACAAAACCCTGGGATAACTGACCTTTGAAGGACTAGATGAGGAAGAGGAATATGCAAAAGAGTCAGAACAAGCAGCTAATATAGCATGAAAAACTCAGATTCATATTAGCTACTCAAGGAAACAATGTTTGAAAAAAATGAGCAAGGATCAACCTAGAAAAGTTCCATAAAAGAAAGTCTAGGGGCTGGAGGGGTGGCTCAGCAGCAGAGCGTGTACCTGGCATGTGTGAGGACCCAGGTTCAATCCCCAGCATCACATACGTAACTAAGTAGGGGGTAGGGAGGATAGATTAAAAAAATAAATAAAATTGACTCTCTCTCACTCACTCTAAAAGAAAAAACAAAAAAAGACCATCTAAAGTAAACTGCTGGTGGGAAAGGAAATGGGAACTGAGGAAACTGAGCAGACAAATGCAAATAATTATTGAGAAATTTGCCTAAGAAGGGGATGAGAGTGAATAGATAGTAGCTAGAAGGGTTGTAAGGTAAAGTAAATTTTTTGTTTATTAAGCGATACAAACATGTGTACAGGCTGAGAAAAACAAGAACAACTAACAGAGCAAGTACTGAGCAGAGGGAGTAGATGGGGTCAGAGGCACAGACAGCCAGACTGGCCTTGAACAGAGGAAAGAAGCTGAAGATGGATGAATCTACAT
>PVKS010018450.1:0-40100 GCA_004027875.1 Aplodontia rufa
TTTCCCCTCAATAACAAAGTTTATATCCATTGATTGATAATGTTTTGATAATATTTCTCCCTCAACTGTATTTCTATATTCTTCTAATAAAAAAAATCTATGCCACTGAACTATTGTCCGGGGCTGGGGTAGGAGGGAGAAGGAAACAGTATTTCCCCTATTCTTTCTGGGTCCAGTCTTGTTTCTGGCTTCTTGATGCAGAACAGGAGGCCTTTTTGACCCTACCAGTTGGTACTACCAGGTCTGAAGGTGCCTTTGAGTCCATAGGAATCGAGACAAGTGGGTGGGGAGGAAAACAAGTATGTCACACTCTGCACTTCATCACAAATCTGCCCACTGTCACTTACATTTGAGTCCTCAGATAGCTACTTTATACCGTCTGTTTAGAGCTTGTATTTGCATTAAGTTGGAGAAACAGGGTTCACTGTGCTTACTTCTAGCCCAGAGTAGCATCTCTATGAAAATGACTCAAGCGAATATTTACACAGTGTAGAAATAACTTTTATAAGCTACAGTCATCATCTAGAATAATTCTTACTATTAAGTGAATATATAAAATATCCTCAATGTATTTGATATAGTATATAATTGTTCATAAAAGCATTATATAATGTTGTAATAATTTTGAATAGCATCCTATATATATAAGTAATCACAGTTTAACTTAAACCAATCATTTTCCTGTGATAAATTTCCATTTTTAAATGTCAGAGGTACTCATGTTTACAGAAATTTGTATTTGCCCAAACACACAAAAATATTTAATAAAATGACAGAGAGAAAAACCTGGGAGGACAGGAAAAAATGAAATAGTATCACAGGAAAAAGTAGTAACAGGGATTAAAATGGTCAAAAATTTAGCCATTCAACATATTTGAATAAAGCAATCTTTTAAGCATATTGCCATTTGTTTTACTAAATTATTTATATACATGATTGAAAGCTGAATTTTTCACTGTGTCGTGGGCACTGTTCCATTCCTTCAACTAGAAAAATGAGCTCATATGTAAGAAAACAAATTAAAACCTAAGGAAAAGGGGCCCCAACAGTACACCCTAGTGAAAGTCAAGCAAGAGAAATAAATATAAGGGAATGTAAATCAGTCTGTCTTGTTAAGCAAATCTAAAGCCCTGCTTAACGACTGCATAAGGAAATCACACCCTGCAAGCCAGCTGTAGTTCTGCCTATTGTGGAGTCTAATGAATGGTTATTTTCCTTCTGATGTTTATTCTAGAATAACAATAAAGGTCATTGATCTCAAATTCTAGGTTGTTTTGCCAATCATCCACCCACAGTTATATATTGTCTTTTTTACATAATGTTTTAAAATTTTATTCAAATCTGAAAACAACAATTTTTTTTAAAAGAAAGATTTCTTAGGTTTTGAAGTAATCATTTGTCACTCTACAACTAAAGCTAAAATTCCAAGGCAGCACATTTTCTTAAGCTTTCTTTTGACATTGTGTTAGGGACTTTTTGTTGATTTATTTTTAAGTCATGTGCTAACAACCTGTTTTTCCCTGCTAAGCTTCAGAACATCTCTAAGGAGAAATAAAGTATGTCTTTGGAAATAACATATTTTGTTTTAAAAAAATGGAAGAAAGTGTTCCTTGACAATGATAGGTTGAAACTTAGTTCACCATGCCCAGAGTTAAAAGGTTATTTTCTATGCTTTCTATTTTTCATCTGAATGCAAAAATATGATATTTCCCCTAAATGATAAAATGCTTTCATTGAATTTCAAGGAAAAAGAAGATGTCAGACTAATCTGGGCCCAACCTTATCACTATAAGCTTCAATAAAATAGAAGCTTCACATCAGAAATGCAAGGAAAGTACAAGAAGCTTTGGAAAAAGGTCGTGTTGCCCAACCTGGCTCTGAATAAGAAATTCATATCTGCATACACATAATTCTATGCTCTATCAGCAAATGTTCCAAAATATCCCCATCTGAAACCTTTCTTTTCATCTTGTTCATGGTGTTACCTTATCTTTGTCTCTCTACATCAATAAGAACATTTTAAAATGCTGGAGAGAACATGTAAGCATCTTTGAACATTTACATCAAAAATTTCATGTCATCAATGCAAAGATTATGTTAGTGTTAAAGTAAGCTAGAAAATCAAAGCTTGTTTAAAAAATGTACTAATACTTCTGCTTAAGAAATACACACACACACACATCACACATACACAGAATTGTCAATAATTTTATTATTCAATGAATGTCTTGAGTCCCCGCTATATTCCAGAAAGTATTCTATGCATTAAGGGTGCAAAAATGAGAAAATCAGGTAAAGACATCTGTCAGAAGAATTTTTATTCTATTTGAAAAAGATAGTAATTAGCATAAGGAACAAATTATAAATTATAATATGTTAGAAAATATTAAATACTATACAAACAAGTCCAAGAGCCAGAATTTACTGACAAATTGAATATTAGAGATACAGAAGAGAATGGAGCCATGGGTGACTTTAAGATGTGGGATATAAAACTTTAGGGAATGAAATGCATAGTAGCTAACATGTGGAACACTAAAAAAGAAGGTTTTGGGAGTATGAGGAGTTTTGGAGTCTGGTTCAGATATATTAGGAAACCAAGTTGAGGAAGTATTTGGATATATAATTTAATACATAAAATTAGAAATCTGGGTTGAAGATAAGCATTTAGGAATTTTCTATATCTACATAGTATTTAATGAAGTCAACCTGGTTGTAGTCACTAAGGGAATGAATGCAGAGATCAGGGAGAACAGGGCTTTGGAAAAACATTTTGTACTCATTGAATCTATTTCTCATCTTCTTCTCTCCTAAACCCAATTCCAATCTGGATTTTGACACAGAACCTGGCAAATGAACTTACCAAGGAAAAAAAAGTCACCATGTTGGCAAAAAGATGGTCAAATTCAGTCTCAGCACCATTTGACGCAGTTAATCATGCTCTCCTTGAAACACTTCACTTGGATTTCAGGATACCGTACATTCTCTTGGTTTTCCTCTTACTGACTACTCTTTCTAATCTTCCTTTACTCTATTTCCTCCTCTTCTACACCATGGATAATGACACACCTCAAGTCAGCAATCATGCATCTTAGTTATCTGCATCCATTCTCTAGGTATTCTCATCCAGTGTTATGACTTTAAATCCCATTGGTATGCTATTGGCCTCTGAATTTTTATGCTAGACCTCTTTCCTAAATTCCAGACTTGTCTATCTGCTAACTTATCAGACATTTCCATCTGCACATTGTATTAGCTCGCAGTTGGGAGCTTGCATTCTATTATTTTCCTTATGGAACACTATCCCAGAATGATAAAGTGAAGAAGGAAATTATGGAGATTCAAAACAAGAATGTGTCTTGGGGCTTACTACTTGTAAATGTGACTAATTTTTAAATCCTTTGGGATATCCCTACATTTAAGGATGATGTATCTATGGAGAAAGGCGAAAGAATATTCTCACCAGTTCAAGAATTGGTCAAGAATTCAACCCAAAAGCTATCACCTCCTGCTCTCCACATACAGACACCTAAATGTGGGGACAGGTTGTCTACAGAGAAGTCCAGGGAAGGAAACAAAATACTTGAGATGTCGGCAGAAAGTAATTCAGTTGAGACATGCTAACTGGTAAGTGGAAAGACACCAAAAGAATGGGCTAGGATATAATCGTATTAGCGGTGGAGGTGAACTGACACCAAGCTTAAAGGAACATTTCTCAGTCACTCTTGGTGTATCACCATTAGAAGGTAAGTGTCAGACTGCGTTGGTCTGAAGTGTGCAATTCACCCCAATACTGATGTCTTTAAGATCTCAAAGTTTACATGTTCCAATTCAACTTCTAATCTTCTACTTCCAAATCTGTTTCTTTCACAGTTAATATCTTCTCCCTCCTTCTCAAACTTGGAATCATCCTTACCATCTTTTTTTCTGTCACATCATGCATCTAATTTGCAAATAAATCAGTTAAATTCAACTCATGTCTTTCTCTACAATGTGTTTCTTCTAGATTCCTGCAGAGTCCAGCAAGAAGACCTCTTGATTTTATCTTTGTGTCCAACAGGTACTTGTCTGTCAGAGTAATTTTAAAATGTCAAGTCAGAGCATGCCCCTCTTCTGCTCAGAACCTTATAACAGTATCTGATGTCACTCAGTATAAAACTCTGAGTTTTTATGGCTCTCTATGATCTGCTGTCTTCCTAACAGTTTCTTTAACCATGTCTCTACACCAGGCATAGACTTCCTACTGTCAAACAGGTGAAGTATGGTTTTTTCTCTGTGCATTCTTTGCTTCTTAGGACAGGAAAGCTACTCTTCAAGATAATCTGCGTAGCTCCTTCCTTCACTTTCTTCAAGTCTTGCTTAAATTTCATCACCTGAAATGAGCCTTCTCTGATCATGCTACACAATAGCACCATCTAGTCACCTTGTCCTCCACTGGCTCCACCCTATGCCTTTCCATGTGCTTGACAGCATATACCTTTACTTGAAACAGAGATTTTTTGTTACCTTATTTTCTGTGTCTTTCTCTAGAATGTATGTTTCTTCAGAACACAGAATTCCCCTGTTGTATTTATTGCTGAATCCTTAATATCTAAAATCAACATCCACCACGTAGAAGATACTTAATGAACACACACTGAATAAAAATGACATGGATGACTTTCTCATACTATTTGAATTGTGTTTTGTTTCCTTTTCTCTGTTGTCTTTTTTCTCATTATTTCATCAGCAAATAGAACTTAGCATCTGTCTTCGGATAATATAGCCTGACTTCACTCTAATCCTTTAAAAGACCAAAAAAGGATATGAAAAAAAAATAAGGCATCAAATATATTCAATGTTCTGTTAACACCTATTGTCTGGTTTATTTGAAATCTTTTCTGACTTTTAAGCTCTTTAATGAGGAGGGCACGAACATTTTAAAGTTATCTTTAATAAGCTAGTAGGTGAAATGTAAGGAAAATGAAATATACTGAAATAATTTCCCTAAATAATCACTATCTTGTTATGTCAAATGGAAGGGGGTATGCTATTATTACTGTGTGTAAGACTTCATAATAGTCTAAAAACTCCTCTAATGCATATATAAAAGAAATCTCTTAGTATTCTGTGAATATCCAGAAATGAAAGTGTACTTTACACAGTTGTAAGACCAACTTTCACTTTTGGAGATTAAGAATTCCTTGCAGAACTTGGCCAGAAGATTCAGAATATCCAATCATTATTTCTAGACTTAGATTTTTATCCATGGCAACCAACAGAACATGTTGAATACTTACCTTTTTGTACACTTTACTCAATTTGTTAGATCGTTGGTTGAGCTCACAGGAGTTGTATTAAAATTTTTATAGAAATATTGAAAATTTGCACTGAAATGATAAATGTTTTCTCTCATTTTTTTTTCAATCCATGAGCTGCAGTTATAATCATTTTAAAATTCTTATATATTAATTCTATTATCTGTTCCATTTTGGGATTAGTGTCTAATAACTGATTTTAATTTTTCTCATTTTTTGCTTCTATTTTTGCTTCTTTATGTGTCTCGTAATTTGGAGTTCAATGTTACTATTTTAATTTTTATTTTGTTGGGCACTGAATATTTTTGTATTTCTATAAATTTTCTCGAACTTTATTCTGGTGTGAAGTTACTAGCAAACAATTTATTTCTTTCCAGGTGCATTTAAGCTTTGTTTTGTGAAACCATAGGTTTTGTGATATGAGTTTGGTCTAGGGTTATTTTCATCCCACTCCTGAAACAATACCCCACCCTGTATTCTATCCAATGCAACTTGAATTATGAAATTTGCTTCTTTGCTTGGTGGAAACTCAAACTATCCTCAGCCTTGTGTTAGCCCTAAATTGTCCCCAAGCTCTTTATGGGTGATTTTTTTTTTATCCACCTCTGGGTAGATTCTTCATACGTTTTTGTGGTCAGTATCCAGTTTGAAATTCAAACAGGACAAATACTCTGGAGATCTCTGAGGGGTCTAAGTGACTCTCTTCCTATTCTCAATTCTGTCGTGAGAACTCTGGTTTATTTGTTCCTCCTGTGGATGTCCCCTTTCATTTGATGTTTCTTAGAGATTCTCTTGAGGCAGTTAAATGGGCAATTATTTACTTCACTTCCTTTCTCAGAATGAAAGCAATTATTATTTATATATTGACCTATTTGTAGCTATTTAAGGCATAAGGTATAATGGGTCCTGTGATCCCTTTTATGACCCGAACAGAAAATCATCTTATTATTTCTGAAACGTAGAAAACTGATTCCATGCCTGAGAGCCAACACTGACTATTTTCCTGCCTTGGTATCAAGTGATCAGAAAAGTGATGGATAATTGCTTTGGTGGCAGGAGAGGGCTGATGGTCCATTGCACTGTCCTGCCCTGGCAGAGTGTGTTGAGGCAAGGGATGCCAGGTACCCCAGCGTGTGGGGTACATGTGACAACATTACAAGCTGTTATCTGCCTTTGTGTCCAGTAGGGTGTTCCGTAGGGGTTACAAGGCCTCAGCAGAATGAGGTGACAAGTAAACTGCAGATGCTCAGTGGATGCAAAAGGAAGACCAAAAGCCACAAAAGAGAGATGCTTCCTTTCGGGTAATTTGAATTCCAGGATTAAAGACAGTCAAAAAATAGCCTATGAAAGCACTCCATAAGACAATAAGCTCTATGTTCTAACAGTCCCGTCAGGTACACCAACTCCATCTGCCAAACTGAGAGCATGGAGACCACCACCCAGAAAAACATTACCTATCTGCTCTACCTCTGCGGTCCTCCTCGTAGCTAAAGGCAGCTGCTAAGGGGAAAAGGTAAGCAAAGGAGAGTCCATAACAGGAGCAAGACTCTTTCTCCATCAACTACTTCCAAGAAGCTGCAAGAGAAAGGGAAATTTAATTCCAAATCAATCTGTTTTGATTATTGCATAATTTTTCTATACATTCCAAGTATTGAATTGTGACTATGTTGGGATGGAAATTAACCAAAATGAAGTGAACTCCTTCTTTAAGAACATATAAATAGTAAATAACAAAACAGCATAAAACACACATCTGTCTGTTCAACCCCAATTCCTTTAGCATTTAATAACCAAATGAGCCAAGTTTCAGTATTTCACAAAAATAGATCATACATAATAAGATTTATTTTTTCCGAGTGAGGGACACAATGAGTCATTTTCCATCCTATAAATAGTATTAATAATTGTTGATTCAGTTGTCTAATAATCAGTCTAGTAAAATTCAGTGCTTATGTTTAAAAATCTTCTACATTCTTAAATCTCATGGAAATTTTGTATAAATGTATTCTTTTAATTAACTTATTATATGAATTTAATATATGTGCTTTATAATACTTTATGCAAATAATGTAAAAAATAAAGATTATAATTTCTGAGATGAAGAATCGCTTTTTCTGTTTGTTTGGCTTTGTTTTGGTACTGAGGATTAAACCCAGGGGTGGTTTTCTACTAAGCTATTTCCTTAGTCCTTATTTGAAACAAGGTCTGCTGAGGCTGTCCTCTAATTTGCCACCTTGCTGCCTCACCTTCCCAAGTCACTGGGATTACGGGTATGTACCACCACACCTGACTAATGTATCAAATTTTTAACTTATTCAGCAATGTGTAATAAATAGGATCATGGCCCTCCTATAAGTCTGGTGTTTGGATAGATGCTAAAGAAAGTTCCTGAATTTGAACCTTATAAACTAGCAAGGAAAATAATGGAAAGTAACTATCAGTGAAAATTTTATTACAAAGAACCAGTGAAGCACGTTTCTACCATGAAAGCCTAATCTGCTTAGAGGTGTTGGGAATGATCATTCTACAGTAAGTCATAAATACAGTGGATCTCTTTTCATTCTAATAAATATAAAGGCATCTTATATTCTTAAGAAACACGAAGTTTCAAAACTAAACCAATTGTATGTTTACTTCCATTCTTGTTTGCTTCCATTCTTAATAGTATTACTAACAATGCTAGAAAAATAATCCATGAACATATTTTCTCCACTCTTCTCATCATTTTCAGATTAAATTATAAGAGTTGGAAATTATAGATAAAATTTAAAACTTGGTGCTCACAAGAAAGTTCTTCATAAACCAGGTGCAGTGGCGCATTTCTATAATCCCAGGGACTGGAAGGCTGAGGTAGGAGGATTGCAAGCTCAGGCCAGCCTGAGCAATTTAGTGAGGCCCTAAGGAACTGAGGAGGAACTTGTCTCAAAATAAAAATAACAGGTATGGGAATGTAGCTCAGTGGTGAAGTTCCATTTTGGTTCAATGCTCACTATTAAAAAAAAGAGAGAGAGAGAGAGAAAGTTGTTTATAAATAACATAAATGCTATTGTTAATGTACTCACTTTTTAAACAGAATATCATCCATTTTTTACTCATAAAAATATTAAAATGTGGGCTGGAGAAGTGGCTTAGTGGCAGGGCCCTTGACTGGCATTCACAAGGACCAGGGTTCAATACCCAGCACCACAGACACAACTGAAAGGAGGAAAAAGAAAACAACAACAGATGAAGAAATAAAAATTAACTCTCTCTTTCTCTCTCAAAAGAAATATTAAAATGTATCTAAAATATATCATAATGCCCCTCAATCATGCTCCATATTTCTTCAAAATGCCAACTCCTTGAGATCAGTACACAAAAATGAAACAAAAATGTGCATATGTATTCAGCCAAAATTCTCTTAATTCATTGTAATGTTGTAGAACAAGAGACTTGGGAGACTGAGGCAGAACAATCACAAGTTCAAGCAACTTTAGAAGACCCTGTTTATTTATTAAAAATAAATAAAAAGGGCACTGAGGGTGTGATTCAGTGGTAGAACACCCCTGGGTTCAATCCCCAGTACTCCTACATAAATGTGTAAGTTAAAATTTTTTCAAATTACAAAAATATAAGTAGCTATCTTGCAAGTTGGAAAGATAGCATTAAATCACTTATTATCCAGCATTGAGCTACATTTTTACTTCTATAAGAGAGAGAGGAGAAAGAGACAGAGGATCAATTTTATTTTTTTTTTCATCTTGTTTTGTTTTTCTGACACTTAGTTGTGTATGTGATGCTAGGGTTCAAACTTGGGTGCTCCCATATCCCAGACAAATCCTCAACGTCTGAGCCATCTCTCCAGCCCTGAGCTACATTTTTAATTTATGGGATAGCATCAGTAGTCATTTACAAAACGAAGGTACTTAAGTTTCTTTTTCTGAATTAACAAATGTAAAGTCTCATCTTTTATTTTATTTAAACAAAATTTCTCATCTTTATTCAGAATTTCTGGCCCATAATAAGTAGAATTTTTTTTCAACTAAAATGCTTGAACACTATGCTCTCATTTTAATGACAATCTGTTATTTACAGCTTATAATCCATCCTTTATCTCTGACAGTACAGGCAAAGTTAAAGTTATTTTATCAGCAAAAATATCCAGATAAAAGTAATAATTTTGATAGATTCAAGACTCCTTGCTCCAGTTATGACAGGAAACTTAAAATAAATGTTACTATAGTGTTGAGTTTAAAATAAATCATGCAACTTTCCAAGTCCAGCTAGCAGAGACCCTACAGAATAGTTAATATCTTAGTGATTCTATCTTGGATCAGAATTTGTCCCTTAGACATGCAGCAACAAAAGCTAATGGTAGCCAAACTCAGGGGTGCCTGCCTGTAATTCTAGCAACTCAGCAGGCTGAGGCAGGAGGATTCTTAATTCAAGACCAGACTCAGCAATTTAGCAAGACCCTAAGCAACTTTTTGAGGCCCTGTCTCAAAATAAAAAATAAAAAAGGGCTGATGATATAGCTCAGTAAAAAAAAAAAAAAAAAAAATCCCTGAGTTCAATCCCCAACACACACACACACACACACACACACACACACACACACACGGACAAAGGACAAAAGAAGAGGTAAAGAGGACTACCTTAATAATCACATATGTTAAAGTAGATAATGGAGGAGAATTTGCTATTTTTTTTAACTGTCTTTGTAGTCTGGCTGCTCTCAGGCACTGATATTTTCTCCTCCAGTACATTAATGGTTTATTTAGATTTTCCTTAGCTGGTGTTTATCTGCTGATTCTTTTCCTCCTTAATTGCAATTCATCAATGCATCCCTTACCTTTGTTATTTTTCCTCCTTTCCCCACCAATAGTTTATTTTGAAAAAATTTAAACCTGTTTTTTTCAAGCAATAATAGTACAATCAGCACCCAAGTACCATTCACCTATGTTCATTCTTTGGTACCTTCTGCCACAGTTGTTCTTTATTTTCTCTCCATACAGACTTGAATACTGAAGTATTCAGAAGTAAGTTACAAGACTTCATGAAACTTTTCCCTTAAATACTTTAGCATAAATCTCCTAAGAACAAGCATAATCTTCAATAGAAGCACAAACCATGTCTATACCTGATAAATGTATTATGTGTGTGATTGTGGTATACAGTCTAGACAAGAGCTTGTATCCACATTTTTCCCATTGTACAATGTCCTTTGTAGCAATTTATTTTTTCTTTCCCTTGTTGCAGGGTTTAATCAAATACCACTCACTGAATTTATTTTAGTGCATCTTTTTAAACTTGTGGTAGCTGTGTAGAATGTCATTTGGTGACACAATTTAAGCATTTTTCCACTGTTGAATAATTGTGTGTTATAAGTAAAATTATAACTTTTTTAAAACACTTGCATCATTAAAGAAATGCATGATCAGGGCTGGAGTAGTACCTCAGCGGTTTCGGTGCTTGCCTGGCAAGCAGGAGGACCTGGGTTCAAACCCTAGCACCACGTACACAACTAAGTGTTGGAGCAACGAAGGCCATGTGAAAAACTAAATAAAGTTGTTTCTCTCTTTCTCTGTCTCTCTCACTTTCCCTCTCTCTTAAAAAAAAAAAAAAACATGATCATCAGAGATAAAGCAGAAAAAACAGACCAGACAAAATACCAAAATAACCAAATTCCTACTATTTCTTCATAATTTTTGCTTATGCGGTGATATATTTTCTTTCTGCTTATATTTTGAGTGTGTGTAGAGATTTAAATTAAAAATGTTCACAAAAACGTAATCGTAATAAAGATATGTATTACATTGTCATATGTTATCCACAGGTGAGTACATGTGTATGTGTATGTATATGGGGGTTAGCAGTAGGTAGAGAAATATTTCTCCATCAGTAAATAGCCATTGGTCATTTCATTCTATGGGCTGCTTAGAAGGTCTTTACTCATCACAATTATTTAATCAAGCTTCTAGATTATTATTTTTAGTATTTTAAGAAAGCAATAATTACTATCTTAATTAAATTGTTAGTGCAGAAATCATTATTTAAGATAAATTGTAAACCTTGAAATGGATAATTTATAGATAGTCATTTTTAAGGTTTTAGGTCTGTATTGCCAGATTGCTCCAGAGAAAGCTTGTAATCAGTTTCTATTCCTACTACAAATGTGGATAGCATTTGAAAGAATAGACTTTTAGTCTTCACAGTGGTTGACCAACTCTCCTAAAACTGTTCAGTAAATCACCTCTGTCGTGTGATTTGAATACTCACTTCTTTTTTTAAGTGCTATTTTATCACAATTTTTATCAAACATTTTTGGCTCCAGAACCTTTTTGGACTCAAATATTAGTAAGGACCACACAGGCTTTCTGTGTATGGAAAATAAATAATGAAAGCAGGTTATATCTCTCAACATTTACTGTGTTAGAAATGAAAACTCATAAATTGATGTTTTATTTATTAATTAAAAATACTAGATGTTCATATATAATATTTTCTGAAACATAATATTTTTTAAACTCTTTTTTTTAAGAGAGAGGGACAGTGAGAGAGACAGAGAAAAAGAGAAACAACTTTATTTAGTTTTGCACATGGCCTTCGTTGCTCCAACACTTAGTTGTGTACGTGGTGCTGGGGTTTGAACCTGGGTCCTTGTGCTTGCCAGGCAAGCACCGAAACCGCTGAGCCACTGCTCCAGCCCCGAAAAATAATATTTTCCAAAAGAAAAACTTTCAGTGAAATGAATGGTTTTTAATCCTGTAGTTTTCCAAATATCTTTAATATTTAATACTTGGCTTACACTTGCCGTATAGCCTCTGGAAAGCTCCTTTGTGTGATAGTAAGAGATTTAGAGTTAAGACAATATTTTTTCATTGCTATAATGTAACTTTGACCTCATGGACTTTAGAAGAATCTCAAGATCCCAAGAATCCCTGAGGCACACTTGGAGGACTTCTGATTGCCTACAAAAGTGATTTAATAAAGTGTTTAATAATGTGCTCTACTTGGATACAAATCCAGTTTTCATGTGGCTTCAGGAAAGTTATTTCCATTCTTACAAGATTCCTTTATAAAAATGAGCTAACAATAATTCAGCCCAGCCATGGAGCTGTGGTGAGGGGGTGAAGAAATTAATGTTGTAATTTGCTTGACAGCATGCCTGGGGCACAGTTAATGCTCAGTTGTGCTTGAGTCGGATTCTGGATGTTGCACACTTTTTTCATGGTTCTATTGTTGTACCAGTTCCTCACTGTTTTGAGAGCTATAACATTAAGATGTGTTTTTAATATTTGTAGGACACAGCTTCCTTTATTAGTCATTATTTTCAAAACATCTTGGCTGATATGTCATATTTATTATTTAAATTATTTTATCAAATTTAAATAACATTGGGAATTGATCAGTATTATACACCAATTAAAATTGGTTTGAGTTGACATCATTACTGAAGCCAAGTATTTATTTTTATTTATTTGAGTAGACACTTTAAAATCTTGGTAACTTTAAATAAATAAAACACTAAATTTGCTTGATAAATATAGAAGCATGTTTATCCCAAAAAGTTTTCTGTTTTTAAAATGGAGAAATAAAGCTTTAGCTTAGAAAGTTTAATGATGTGAATAAAGCCTCTACTAAAATTGGTTTTTATAAACATCAAAATTAAAAACCTTCAATATCTTTGTTAGAGCTGGATGGTCAGTTCCATGATCAGCAGTGGTTTAATTTGAGTAAATGACTTTTCTTTTAAAAAAAAAATACACAAGCAAATAGATTACTATTATCAAGATTTCTTAATAAAACAGATTTTATCTTATACTATTTTTTAAAATTTCAGCATACAAATCATTACTAACATTACATATGAGTAATGTTACATACCTATAAATTTGATTGCAAGCCCAGCAAAAAAAAATTTATGTTGATAATATGTGTATTCAGTAGAAGTTGAGACATCACTGTCAAATTTAGTACAGAAGCACATGAACCAAAAACAGAAAAGAAAGGAAAAAACTAAATCAGAATGTCTACACGAGAGTTACCTATAGAAATAGAAATACTATTTTCAATGACTACTTGCATGAAAACATTGCTTATTTTCATACACACTTTTTTTGCCTACTGTGTTTCATTAACATCATAACTGGCCATCGTATTTGATGTGTAGTCTCCACATTGAATTCTGAATGTTTCAGTCATTCCTTGGAGGTAATCATAACATCTATGAAGTAACAATATGATTTTGAACCAAATTTGTTACAATGTCAAAAGTCTGTGCACATCATAATAACATTCCTTCTTTATCCTGAGGAATGCAGAGCATTCTTGATACTGTACAAATCTCCTGAGAATTAGAAAGTGCTGATTGAAGAGGCACTCCTGTGAGGCCTCTAAGACAACCTTGTCATTGGGTTATGCCCAGTCTTTGCAAAGGCTCCTTCATTACCAACTTCCAAGTTCAGCACCTACTGCCGGTGGAAGCACTGCACCAGTAATGGTGGTCAAAGTTCTTTCCTGTTCTTGTAATCCTTGCATTAGCCTCTTTGACTATTCCCCATGTCCTATTCCTTACCTTCTATTTTTCCCCAGCATTCACTATTTCACTCCTGAGGTTATTCACCCACACACAGTTTTTTCTTATCTGCCATGTGCTTTAGCGTACAGTTCTAAGTGCCATTACCTTCTCATGCTCTGCTCTGCTGTTCTTTCTTGGTGTCTTCTTACTGAAATCACAATTGCTACCCTAAGGCTACTCAGAAGCAGAGGTAAAAATCTTGCCTAAAAAAAATGCGATAAGGACTGAAAGTAAAGGCTTCCTTACTTAATTATTCTGTCTAGTGACCTTGGTTAAAAAAAAAAAAAAAAAGATCTTCCCTTCTCTGATTTCAGACCACTATTTTGAATTCTTGTGGGTACTTTGACTGCTTGATAAGACTGGATATTGATTAACTTCCCCAATATTGGATCACCTCCCAGTCCTGCAGTCTCCACATGGGCATGATTGCTTGTGTTGTGTTAAATTGCATTTCACTTCAGGGAAGCTCCTCTTATAAGATGTATAGTGACATTACAGAGTTATTTAGCATTCACTCTTCTCTGTCTAGAAAATTCAAATCATATGTTCCATTTTTAAATGGTACATCCTTGGGAAAAGGAAATAAAATGCTTTTCAAATTTATTTTCCAGGAAAGAAAAGAAACCCTAACCTCTCATAATTCAAAGTGGTAAAGGTTAAAATCAAACTCTTTGCAGAGTTTAAAATTTTATTGTTTGACAAAATGCCTGCTTCCAATTCATCTATGGTTTTATGGATGCCATGAGGCATTAATTAAAATTCTGGTATCATATTTTCTGCTAATTTTTAAAATGTCAAAGAATCAAGTCCCATAGCAGTAAAAAAAGATATGTATCATAAAAAAGATCGATCTTCTAACAAGGGATCAGGTGAACTGACCAATGTTTCAATGCATCAAATACACATTTGACTTAACGAATATGGGTAGGATGCACTTCCATACCCTCAAAATAGAAACGTTTGCATGAGAGGATGAGAGAATGTATTCCTAAAAGACTGAATTAATCAGACACCTAACTTTGCTGCTTCCCTAAATTTGAATAAAGTTCATAGATTAAATTTTTTTGAGGAATATAAATTGCTATAGTTCTTTCTCATCATTACTGGAAGGTGTATTTTGGAAATTAGCAGAATTTTTTTTCATATGTGTTAAAAAAACTTTTCAGAGGTGCAAAAATTAAGACAGCAAATGACAAATATCAAACTAAATGTTTGTTGTTCTGTAATAGTTAGTAGGAAGTTATCTTGGCACTCTGACAAATCCTAAAATATTTGCTGAACATCTGAATATTAAAATGTAGGACTCTTTGAAATTTGCCAAACTGACTGTATCTTGTGCCTAAAAAAGAAACAATATTGAGGCCATGGCGCTTGATCACATAAACTACAAATGAGCGAGTTAGCTCCTTGTAGAAGAACTACAGAGGTTGCCACACAAATACTGATTGATATAACAGAATAATACACCATAAGGACAGATAATGTCAACTACCCCATCCTAGAAGAAGCAGGACTTCTGACTTCAAATGGGATCCCTTGTCACATCTTTTTCATCCAGGTTAATTCTTTTACTCTCGCCAGTGAACTCTGAACTCTGGACCATGCATGTTATGGGATTGACTGATTTTACTGACTGACACTATTTTTTTTTTTTTTTTTTTTTTTTTTTTTTTTTTTTTTTTTTTTTTTTTTTTTTTTTGCTAGCAGTGAGTTTATTGAGTTTATATGAACTTCCTGTTTGGTACAGAAAATGGCCTCACTTGAACTTTTCTTCAGCGTTATTTCAAAGCACCCTCATACTTCTCATAGACACTCCTAACATTCAGCCTTGACCTCTAGCCAATGTTTCTTCTTTCAATCAAAATCCTCTCTACCTCAGTTCTTGAACCATGACTCCAGCTCCCCAGTGTCCACACATCCCTCACTGATGAGTTCTTGATCTATCCTTTAGTCCACTGATTGCTTAGATCTAATCCCTACCATCTCGATTGGTTCTCCTTGCCTCTATTAACTCCAGTAACTGGACGCTCTGAGATGTCTGGTGGTATTTCCAGCAACTCCCCATCTTAGTAGTCCGTTTGTTTCTAGGCACTGGCCAAGCTGGACTGGCCCAGCAGAGTAGTTGGATCATAGTGTTTATCTTTTCCTCTCCTCTGTGTTTAAAATTAGAGACAATGCTGGAACCCAAAACAGGGGAAGGAATGAGCAGCATGCAAGCAGGTAGAGGTCTGAGAAAGTGGTTTATTGATTTGTGTACAGCAGAGGCCTACCTTTCCCTTACCCCACTCTGCCTTCTTAAGGAATATTTCAAAACAAAGATACAAAATTATCATTTTCATATTACTGTGTTTTTCCACTTCACATATTCATGAATTTGATTTTTTGCTGGACCAGGTAACTCCAGCTCCTGAACTTCTTGGTGTACTCAGTAGGAAGAGTACAATCAACTCATTCAGTTACCATCACCTGATTTTTAGCCTGCAAACTTTTGACAAAATCACTAGTCCATTATTCTTTGTCTTGATGAGTTTATGTGGTTTTTCTTTTCTTCTTTTTTTTTTAAGTGGGAAAGGAAGGAAAGAAATGCAAGAGGAAAATAGATGTGATCAATTAATTCATCTTATTAGGTTAGAAATCTCAAGTTCTTTTTTTTTTATTTTGATACTGGGATTGAAGCCAAGAGTGTTCTACCATGAAGCTACATCCCCAGTTCTTATTGTTTTCTTTTTATTTTGAGACAGGACCTTGCTAAGTTGCTAAGGCCAGCCTTGAACTTGCAATCCTCCTGCCTCAGCCTCCCAAGGGTATGGGATTAAAGGAGCGCACCACCATGCCCTGCTCCAATTTCCAATTTTTTTGAGATCACTGGAGTTCCATCCTTTCCTTTAATTTGCTAAAACACTATGGTGAAGGCACAGTGGCTCAGCAACTCTAGAGCATCGAGCACCCTTCAGTGTTCATGTGGAGCCTGAACACACGTAGGAGACATCCTCTGGGACATGCAGCTCAGTTTGCAAGGACCTCCTTTTTATCCTTTCCCCTTTCCTCAGGAATTTGACCCTACAGTCCCATTTGAAAACCAAGGCAATGCTTCCCCAGCACAGTTCATTAGAGAAGGTCACGGCCCAGACAATTGCTCCCTGAATGTGCTTGGAAACAGAAGAGAAGCCCCGTCAGCCAACTTAGACCACATTTGGACCCACACTGTGAAAGTCAATTGAATAAAAAAGAAAACATATGTACAGAGAGAAGCACTGGTGGGAAAGAAAGTTCTTTCTGGGTTACCATGTTTTCAATTGCCTTCAGGTGCAGCCTTCTCAACTGCTGTAGCCACAGTCCATCTCTGAAAACTTAACGGAAAGAAAAACCTTAAAAATATCAATTCCAGATCCCACTGGTTTCTATGATCAGAATTCACTGAAATATTAATGCCAATGCATACTTCATCTAAATATCCAGTATCAAATAAACAACAAATTCTCACATGAACACATAAGTCATGAGTTAGTGACACCTAACCCATTTCCCGCCTGAACCTAAAGAAGCGTTAATGCTACTCACAAAATTGCTCTACTTTGTGTGATTATTGGACTTTATTTTATTCCCACAAGCAAACCTAATCTCTCTTCAAGACTGATACCTCAATAAAGCTAAATTATAATATCTGGTGCAATAATGCCTGATGAATTCTGGTTTCTTTTAATTCTTTTTTGTAAGAGAGAGGGACAGTGAGAGAGAGAGAGAGAGAGAGAGAGAGAATCAATTTCATTTAGTTTTTCATGTGGCTTTCAGTGCTCTGAGACTTCATTGTGTACGTGGTGCTGGGTTTGAACTTGTGTAGCTGTGCTTGCCAGGCAAGCACCGTAACTGCTGAGCCACCACTCTAGCACCCCCTAATGAATTCTTAAACTGATCTTTAGTTCGTCCAACTTTTAAAGGTTTAATGTATGAATAAGGGAAAGTACTTTCCATGATATCACATCAAAATGTTAAATTGTTCTTACCATCTATAAAGTTGTAAAAATATTGTGATAAAAATATAAAAAACATACATTTTCCATTATAATCATTTTAAGTGGCATTAAGTACATTCACATTGTTAGTTCTATTAAAACTTAACTCAGATGTACTACTTGCACATGAACTGCAACTGTTATTACTTTCACTGAGTATTTTTTAAAAAGTAACAGTGTTGATTACCTGAAAGAGATAAACAAATTTTATTAATTAATTGAACACAGGTCTCATTTGTGCCTGTCACTGTGCTGGAAAATAGAGTTATGAAGATGAATAACACATTCCTTATAAAATGTTTGATACTTGAAGAAATACTTGTACTAAAGTTTAATAAGTGGCAACATTCAGGAAGTTAAAATAAGCAAAGGCTTCACATTGAAGGAGATGCAGAATCCAAGTTTTAAGGGATGGGTAGGAGCTTAGCAGGTGGAAAAGGCTGGAGGAGACTCCCAAGTCAAGGTACCTTCACAGCAAAGGTGTAAGAGTTGGTAATGGCATAGTGCACCTGTGGAAAGGCAGGCAGGTGGGCCTGTAGAAAGCATAGTCACATTTCCCAAACTTAGTCATCTGTGTCTTCAGTTTCCGATTTTTGCCTAATTCTTTTCCATCTTTATATACTATCTGTATTCCTTAATATTGTTATTATTCAGTCATGCCATCTACTGTTTAACTGAAATAAATTTATCTTACAAGGAAGTTCTGCTTCACTGCCCTAAATTTTTAAAACAACACTTTTTGAAAGTAAAAGGCAATAAAATTTACAAAAAATAAAAATTATTAGGTTCTGCCTACATACCGTTAACTGTGAAAAGATTCGAAGCAGAGATCTAGTAGCATTTATTTCAACCCTTAAAAACATGCAGAACAGACTTTTCTCTTGAATTAATGAGAAAATATGAAAAAATTAAAAGAGTAATATTTCTCACTGTGTAATTCCATGTTATTTAAGACTATGTCTCCCAAATCATTTTAAGTATGATCAGTAGGAAATAGTGCTCACTTTAAAAAAACCTGCATTATAGAATTCTGATGGTGGAGATATCAAGTGTGGAGGTAAATATTTAAAACATTTAGGGCCTGTGAAGCCCAGGCCACACCGTTGTTCATGGGTAGTGGGGACCCTTCCTCTGCAGCAGCATTGTGGAGACCCAAAGGAATTGGCAGGTAAAGATGAGAGGCACCTGAAGCTCTGAAATGACTCCAGACATTATGTAGTTTGCTACAAGATGTTTTCATTTGGCGTTTATGTTTTGGTCTGTTTTAATATTTTTTGAAGAGTAGACATCTTCTAGTATCCCATGCTGAGAGCGTGGTTGAAATTCCCCTCTCCCTTGGACAGTGCGAAGGGGAGCTACCTGTTCTCTGGGGAACAGTGCGCCAAACCTTATTGGAACTACCATGTGTGCATTACTGACTTCACTACAGGACTTCAGAATAACAGAAGTCAAGGGTTTGACCTACACTTTCGGATCTTGGGCTGTGACAAAACTGCACTGGGCTGCTCTCCACGCCCAGGTCGATGGGCTCAGGCTGAGGCTACTGAGCTTGGAAGGATCCCTGCCAAAACTCCTCTAGCATGGATCTTGCTACTGATCACATTTTGCTAACTGAATAGCCCACTAAACACCTTTGTGTGAAGTTGATCTGCAGCCCACCTTCAGCTAATTAATGGGCTGATTCTATCTTGTCTTGTTATAGTACCAGTATTTTCCAGTTGATTCTTTTCTTCTTCCATTCTTTATAAAATATTTGCTATTGTTATTTAATCTTTTAAGATTGTATTATAATTCCTTTGAAGCCACTTTAAATAATTTCTGAAAAATTGCATTGTGTATAAAGATAAATAAAGACACTTCAAATTGCACTCAATTGCTCATATCAGAATCTGTACTGGCTTTTGAAATGAATGTTTGGATCTCCATATCTCATCAAACAATAAATATTGCTAATTCTGTTCCCTCAATGTCTTTCCAATCTATTCTTTTTACCTCAAGTCATATTTTGTGCATTCATTATGCATTCAGGTTTCTTAAACAAGTTGCTAAAAGAGTTTTCTAACTGGCCAGATGGTCCCTACTTATTCCTGCAAGCTTTTCTTCACAGAGTTTCCACAGTGAATTCTCTTAAAATAAAACAAACACAACTAACAACTCATGACTACATTACTGTCCTGCTCAATACTACTGAATGGCTCCTGCTTTCTGAGTCAGGTTCAATCCCTTCACCTTGTATATAAAGCACCTAACAATTTGCTTTCCTCATTTCACTAACTTTGCTTCAAACTTCTCCAGCTTCATTTTTCATAACGAGCACCTTAAATGCTATGTTACTGACCCACTGAGCTATTTGTAATTTTTCACCATACTGTACATTCTCAAATTCCTCTAACTAGACCACTCTTCCAAGGTTGTGTAGAGCCAGGGCAAATGGTCCTTGAACTATTAAAGTATTGGAGAGTTTTATTAATAAAGCTTGACCAACAGGTCTACGAGCAAGGCCATCTTAGAGGGTATGTGTCAAAATGGATGAATGAGCTACATCTTGCCCAAGGAGTTAAGAAGAAATGAGAGAGAACAGACGAGTCTCAGCATCTTCTTGCCAAGGTCAAGAGAGTCATTACAAATCTGTAAAAGAATGCCCACTCTACCATATTTACCACTGGATCTTGTAGGTTGTTAGCAGATGGACTAGTGATTATGTACAGAGAAAATTAAATAAGGGGAATTGCTCATCGAATGAGTATCTTGACTTCCTCTTTCTTGGGATGTTTTTCTTCTCTGTAGAAGAGAAAGAAACCTTAATTCCTGAAAGCTTTGCAATCTCTGTCTTGAGAAAATTTGTATAAAAGTAAAAAAAAAATAGATGGTGCTTTCTACTCAAATTTGGGGAGTGCAGCTCAACTGACCTCAAAAGATGAAAAGTATATTTATTACATAAAATAAAGCTCAACATGGTTTGGATGAAAGCTATAAAAACTTATTAATAATTAATATCCAATTGCCTCTTTGTTTTCTGGCATAGAAGACCAACATTAAATTTCCTTGAGAGAATACATAGATTCTTAATCAGCATTATCAGTGGCAAAAAAGAACAGTAGTAATTATTTTGAAACAAGAAACTGTTCCTTCCACAATAGAGCGGATGTTAGATTTAAGCAAAGGACTCCATTTGAGAAAAGTGTACCCATTAAAAAAATCAATATTTTTAGCTCTAGGGGCATCACAGCAAATGTTTCTGGATCCAGCCAAAAAAAAAAAATATTAAAGACTCGGGAGCATTTCACCAGGCAAACATTTTAAGCTTAGTATTTGTTAGACTTTTAAACTTAAGATGCTAAAAAAGAAAAAAAAAACTCTAAATATTGATTGGCAAAGGATTTACAGAATCAAAATATCATAAAAATGGTAACCATAGAAACAAGTTGCATAATTGTGCCTATGATAGAATTGCCCAAGTCAGAAAGGAAGGTACATAATGTCTACTAATGTACTTTTTCCTGTATATATTAAAGTTCAAGAAAAGAAATAAAGGGACCTTAATAATAAAGTTGAAAGAGTCCTTAGCATTCATTGGCATTGAAGTTTTTTGTTTTTGTTTTTTGGATTTTTTTTGAAGGGATGTGGAAGAGTTTTACAGTCTCACAATTTTGGAGGTGATATAAACTACTATAGATTTATTTATCACTTCCCTGGCATATTTGATAATTTGGTTCAGAGTCATTGAGAGTTCACCATTCCTCGCAAGGCTTCAATGTTTCTGTTTGAAATACACAGAAAACTGAACCAAGTATAAACAGCAAATTTTGTTTTGAAAATTTCATTTTGAATCCTCAGCTGGAATAATTTTGAGCTAAGGTAAGGAATGAAATGCCCAATTCTTCCAAGCTTCAATCAAATATCTCCACTTCAGAACTGGAGAATCATCCATGAAAACACATCAGGACTGAGAGTACTATGTTCATTTTCCCCTCAGCTCACCTTGGTTCAACAGATCTATCCCTGGAACTTGCTACATTCTCCCTCCCATGACTTATAGGAGATAAAAACCAAACAGAATGAAAATGTGAACTCTGCAGAAGACAGTTGAATCACTGGAGCAGGGTAGGGTAAGGGAACTTACCTGGATTTCTTCCCAGAGGGAAAAGATTATTTTGTTCTGATTGGATAACTGTTTGGTTTATTTGTTCATAAAATATGGGAAGGATTGCTAGTAAACATAATGATATCTTTTGCTTGAAGGTTAAAAAAAATAAAATCTGTAAGCAACTGATGCTTTTAGTACAGAGAACAATTATACTGGCAAAGGGAACAAAGAAAGCTCCAGTAGGTGTGGCTGCTTCAGTCGCACACAAAAAGCCCCATTCAGTCTGTACTCTTCATATCTGCTGCTAAATTATCCTAGAAGATGCAGTGCTTTCAATACTGGTTTTTTTTTATTTGACATCTTTTTCCAAATGCTTATAGACATTCAAAAATTTATGCCCTTTCAATCATTCTTTCCTTCTCTTAATGGGATTTTTAAAAAAGAAATGCATAAATATTAGTGTAAATTCTAACACCTATTTGATTCCTGATTTGGGTCAATTTTTAAAGTCACCTTTGTATTTCTTCTTGACTTTGCTTATCTTTCCTAGAGCTTCATTCTCTAAATCAGTCTTTCTTGAATTGTTTTCCAATAAACAGAGCCCTGTATCATTCTGCTGATACAAAGGAGTGCCTTTCAAAGACAGTGAAATGGCAGTTAGATTTTGATTTGTTGATACACTGGAACTTTACTACCAGATATTCCACTAATCTCAGATTTCAGGGACATGATTGATTCCGAACTTGTTGATACTTTTTTTTTTAATTAACTCTTCAAAAAGTAGCCCCCACATGTGGAAACAGTTACATAGGGTGAATGTGCAGATGGAACCTCAAGAATCATCCACTTGAATCCCTCAGTTCTCTAGATATAGAAATGAACCAAAAGATATTGGGTTATGTGCCTAAGGATGCATATTTACTATGTAGCAATGATAGTCCTTAAACCTGTGTAGTATGAAATCCTTTCCAGGGAAGAATATAAAAATGATCTTTCCTGACTTAAATAAGAGTCTGCATTTATAATACACTTCCTTTATATGGGTTAATCATTCATTTCGAAGTGATTATACCCTTATTACACCGAAAGCCAAAATAGGGGAGTATATAGAGAATTAAATTGATATATGGAAAAAGTGACTTTTATTGAAGTCTAATGTCTCAATTTAAGAAATAGTATTATGTTTTGCTCAAATTTCTTACAGTTATTATGATATAAATTTTATAACTACCCTCTGTGGCAGGTATACATATCATCTCTATGTCTCTATGACAAACCAGTGTTTAGAAAAGCTATCTAACTCACCCGAGGTTATACAAGTATTACAAATAAGTAGCCACGTAGAGCAGGCAAAAGTTAGGCATAATAGTCTCAGTCTTTCCCTGGCCTTTAATTCATTGTAAAGGGGGAATTTTTCAAAGGAATCACACTGATTGCAATTTTTGTGGAATGTCTCACTAGCTGCACTCAGTGTAGTGGCTCTGGCTCCTGTGCCTCAGGGCGTGTGTATGGTGGAGCAGAGTAAGTCCTGTGGAGCAGAGTAAGTCCTGTGTAACAGCAGTGAGAGCCACCACCTAAGAGACATTGCCCCCAAGGCCTCCTGGAGCTGGGAAATGCAGAAGCCCTGCATGGAGGCGTGGGGAATGACACTATTGTGGGATACCATTACTACCCTTATTACAGGGGAGTTGTTGAATGGCTCATACTCATATGAGAAATTATCCTCTTTCTGAAAAACAAAAATTTTTTTGAGAAAAATAGTTTCCTGAAAATTAGAAAAAGAATTTTTTTCTAAGGAGTAAGTCTACATTTTCCTCATGGAAAATTTACATTAGCATTCACCATTTGTGTTTTGACTGCCATGAAGATCAATTTAAGGAATTTGGCAGCACTACAACTAGTATATCAGCAGACTAAACTTTTGCTTAATCTTATTTTTTATTCTATCTTTATATATTCTGATCTTTCTTGTATTTTATTTTATGTCTCATCCCTCCAACCTGAACATGAATATTTGGTGTACTTCTAATAGAAAACTGGAAGTACAAAGCCCAGATTTGTCTGCAAATGGAATATATAAAGCTAAGCATAGTTTTCAGTAATTTTGATGTGTAAATCTCGTGCTTATTACTAAGGGGACCACTTTTCCTCTGAGTCCTGACACATCGAACTTCTGAAACTTAAGTGAGACACTCTAGTGATAGTTACCTACCTCATCCTGTACCTGTTTCCTCAGATGACCCATAGACCATTTTAGACAAAGAGGAGGACTTCTTTCAATGTTTCTAAGAGAGGGTCAAGAGAGTCTTAAGAAGAAAAAAAAAATCAGTGAATACAGTTAGAAACCTTGAATCTCTTTGTTCTTCCCAACCCTATAATCTCACTAGTTCTACTTTGGATACAGTTCTGATAGCTTCCAAGAGGATTACGCAAAAGATTAAGTGAGAGTGAAGAGTTTGTTTCACAGATCATATTGTTCTTCGTACAAAGAATGAAACAAACACAGAATGAAGACTAACTATAAAACAACATGTTTTCATTTGGAATAGAGAGTTGTACTTGCTAATAAAATAATGAGGAATAATATTCCACTTAACTCACTATAACTAAACTTAGAGTAGTGACCCATGTAGTTTCATCATTTTATTACCTATGGTACCACAAAAACCTTCTAGAAGTATTTAACTTTCAAAGCTAATTATCATAAAAGAAAATATAAAACCAAAAGAAAGAATGAATTGAATAACAAGATAATGTGATCTAATAGCTGGAAATACATGTGTATAAATATGACTTCAAAAAGCTTTACATTCTTGGGGCTGTAGCGGTGGCTCAGTGGTTATGGTGCTTTCCTGGCATGTATGAAGACATGGGTTCGAACCCCAGCACCATGTACACATTGACATGTCAGAGCAAAGAAAGCCATGTTTAAAATTGAATAAATATGATTCTCTCTCTCTCTCTTCCTTTCCCTGTCCCCCTTTCTTAAAAAAAAAAAGCCTTGCATTCTCTTCAAACACATACAGAGGGCATTTTGATAAAAATTATCATACAGTACATTGGTACATTACAAAATAGGTTCTGATAAAATCCAAAGAAATCTTTGGAAAACGCTAAAGAAATACTGACCTCTGGTCCAATTGTCATTGCCTATTTTATAAATAAAGCTTTATTAAAACAAAACTACAATCATTAATTTAAATACTGTATATGGCTGCTTCTACATTAAAATGGCAGAGTTGAGGAGCTGGACAGAACCCATATGGCTCATAAAGCCAAAAATGTTTACTATCCTTTAAAAAAAAGGATATAAGCCCTTTAAAAAAGTAAAAATCCCATTCAAAAGTAATAATTATAAAATTGTACATTAGGGAAAAACATTTTAAAAAACGAGTTTGGAAAGGAAATTAGGGTTGAGATAGGAAAATATTTAAAACCGAATACTAATGAAATAATGATGTATCAGTGGTAATATATTGAGATACAGCTAAGTATCCCTTAGAGAGAATAGTATTAAATGCATTCATTACAAATAATAGATAAAGAAGGAAACAAAAGAAGGAAGAGGGAGGGTGAGAGGGAGCATGAAAGGGAGGAAATAGAAAAAGACCTGTTAGGTAGAATTGTGTACATAGTACAAATCAGCATCATAAAGATCTTTTTTATAAACAAGAAGTACATCCCTGCTATTTTAAAACAAAAGCAGCATATACAGAATTTACATTAATGATCACAGCTTTATTCTAATAAAGCTTTATTTATAAAAATTAGCAGTGGGTGATTGGATCAGAGGCCAGTACTTCTTTGGATTCACACACTTCAGGAATCATTAAACAGAATTTACAGATGGAAACTGAAATATACACAGAAATGAAGAACCTTGGAAATAATAGATATTAAGGTAAATATACATGAAGAATTTTAAATGCTCTGAACAAACATGAAACAATACTGTAAATTTATAGCACAGGAAACATAGGTAAAATTAGCAAATATGAGAAAAAATTGCACAATGGATAGGTATTCTTCTAGGATACCTGAAGAAGTATTATATTATTTAAAGCTAAAGTATGATAAATTAATGATGTATGCTGTAAACATTCAGGCAAACACAAAGAAATTGCAAAATAAAGTTAGAATATATTGCATTTCTAATGCAAAAGAGAAGGTATGAATAAAGGAAAAGGAGCAGTTAGAAATTAAAAATATGCAACTAATATCTAAAAAATTCAATGGAATGGCAGGTACTTTCAAGTAAGCCAGATTGAAAAATATACTTTTCATGCACCATTCCTTTGACTGCTAATGAAAGAAGTTATCCAGACAAAGAAGTTCAATAAACCAAGAAAGAGAAAGACATGGATTCCAGGAAACAGGAATCTAAGACAGAATAGCAGAAAGAGGGAATAGCTGTGCAGTAGACCTACGGAGAAACCTATTCAGAGCAACAGATAAATGCTAGGCTCCTGAGTATGCTCTCAAGAAAGAAAAGAAAAAGAAGAACAATTATAGATTAGTTGTCTAAGTATAAATTATTGGTCTAAGTATTTGGAAAAAACTAAATGGAATTGTTGGCATTGGGAAGAATGAGCAATACATACACAATAATGAATAAAAAAGGAAAGGAATTATTAAATTGGGGGATATGAAAGATAAAAAGGTTGTGCTGGGATGAAAATAACCGTGATAAGCTACTTGGCTCTACAATGATCATACCGATATTGACATATTGCAGTAGGCACCTGCCATTGATACCCAAATGTTGCACTGTAACTATTTTTAGAAGAATGGGAGGGGAGAAGGAAGAATCAACCAAGGATAGGTTAGCTAATACAAAGCGAAGTTTCTAACACATTAAAAAGAGTAAGTCAAGTTATAGCAACATAAGTATATAATGTACAAATATTATAAAATTAAGAGTTGAAGAAATGATGGGTCATAGGGAGAGGAGCACTGGTTTAATACTGACATTTTAAAATCTTTTTTTTATTACTTGCCAAATTTTTTTTACTTTTTATTTTTGAACAACCTTACAAGTTTTTAACAAAATAATATAAAATGTGTATATATTCTGGATATTGCAATTACCCCCAGGAGTGCCACCCAATTACCCTCCCTTATCCCACCCTTCCCCTTCCCACTATATCTCTAAAAAAAGTATTAGGTTGTAAAACATTACATCTTATCTGGATTTAACACATGCTACATAAGATCTATTTTAAAATATAGACTTCTTTTTATTGCAAGTGACCTCAAATTCTTATGGAAGTGAGATGAGCTGAAATTATAAACAAATAAATAAATCTCTTCATGCATTCATTTATCCACCCTTGGTTATTGATTTATTAGATAATGGTCTTTGAGCCAACAGTACAAAAACAGACTTCTATAATGCTTCTTCAGAGTAACTCCAAAAAGACCATTGTTTCTCTGATTCAGAATCAGGAATTTTCAAGAGTGATGTCCCCTGAATTATAAAATTTTTCAAACCTGATTCTGCTTCATCTTCCCATGAAAACAGTTTTAATTATCCTTAAGAGAGTTGGATGTCTGTTTTGATCTCTTTCTTAGCCAACAAATATAGGCATCCCCCTTCATGCTGTTGGGATGGACTGTTTCTGTGAAATGCAGCATTCTAGAAACTGGCTCCCAGGTTGACTGAGCGTGCAGCTCATTTTCTCTTGTATCAGCTTCCGCTATGTCTTTGCAAGAAGTGAAACTAATTGTGGCAGCTGCTTCCCTGGAGTGCTGCTGATTAGCTGGTGTACACTGAGTGCCACTATTGCTGCTGCTTGTCTCCCCCTGGCCACGCTGCCCCATCAACACTTCATACTCTACGTTTGGCTGGAGTATTAGAAAATGTCTCACTTCTGGAAATTTTATGGCACCATGCTGGCATGTAGTCTTAATGACCCTAATTAAGTGCAAAAGCCAAAGTCAAAAAATGGTGTGGTCTAAAGGTTTTCAGAAGTCAATAGGTCTTTTCTGCCAAGCACATGATTACCTTTGGAGGCATTCAGATCTTGAATTTAGCAGGTAACAAGACTTGACTAATGCGAAATGTGTTTCAATCCTCTTTCTGTGATTGCTGACTATCCTGTCTCTATATGCTGTCTACCATTCCCCTTTGAGCTCTGGGCCACTTTATCCAGTGTCTGTCACTCAACATGCCTCCACCACAGCTTGTTCAGCTTGAAAATCATTGTAATCTGCCTCATTTGTTCCTATCTTAGTAGAAGTGTCATAATCTTCTCGATCCCATGCTACTTCCTGAGTAGTACTTCTCTACCATGAATAACAGAATTATCCATGAAAATTTTTTAAAATGCACATGTTAAGTTCACAACGATGTTGCTAGAATCTTTCTTCTAAAATAAAAGTGTTATCATGACATGCTGGTATTTAAAATCCTGTAAGTTCTTTCTTCTCCCTCAACAAATTTCAAAGTCATTACTGAAGCATTGATCTCACCCCATTTCTCCCAGTAACTCATTATCCATTTGATGGCTCAGCCATGTATATATTGCTTTCTAAAAAACTAAAACTTCTGCTGAGATCCTATGTTACAGAATCTAGAGCTTGTTCATGGAATCATTTACATCTGATTGTAAAACACCACTTTGATACTTACTACCTATGTGTATGTAGCACGTTGCTTAGTTTTTTAATCTTTAATTTATTGTCTGTAAAAGTTATAATAATGACTACTTTGTTAAGAATATTAGGATGAATCAATTACATAATTTATGTAAAGTAATAATACAAAGAAGGTATTTAGCTTTGAGACTATTTTAAGTGGCTATTACTGTTTGTATATGCTATTTTCTGCATAGGATATTTTTGTTTACAAATTTTAATCTGAATTGCCTGTACTGAATTTGAAAACTCAGTCTAGTCATCCTCTTCTGTGAGATGATTTCATTTACCACTTCTCATAGGAATTCTGATCTTTCATTTATCCCATGCATCACCAAACTATGGCCCATGGACCAAACCTGGATACCACCTGTTTTTATAGAGACCATGATCTAAGAGTGTGTTTTACCATTTTAAATGTTTGGAAAAGGACAATGTATGGAAGTTATGTAACATGTAAATCTCAGTGTCTGTAAATAAAGTTTTATTGGAACAAAGTCATGCCCATTTGCTTACATATTGTCTATGAGTTCATTTTAGCCCAACTGCAGAATGGATGCAGTAGTTGTGACAGAAAGTAAAATTTTTACTACCATAGTAAATATAAAACCAAAAATATTTACTATCAATCCTTACCATAACAATAAACATACTTAATATAAATTAGCTCATGATTCAAGATAAAGACATAAGTTACTAGACTAGGATAATTATTTTTTAAAAAGACCAAACTTCATGCCAGTTTAAAGCAACTCATTAAAATATGAAGACACAGATAAAACGAGTGAAAAATGATCTTCCATACAAAACTAACCAGATAAATCTGGAGTGCCTGTATTAATAATTAAAAAAATAAACTTCAAAAATAAGAAATATTACTAGAAAAGAGATATTTTATTATGATAATAGGATTGATTTGCCAAAAATACATACACTATTAAATCTCTCTATACCTAATTACAGAGGTTCACAGCAGATGAAGCAAAAACTGATGGAACTAAAGGCAGAAATAACCAATTCAACAATTACAGCTTGTTATGGAGTGTTATGACAGAAGACTTTTACCTGAAATATAAGACAGATGATTGATATGTGATACTGATGATAGAAAGATAAAGGCATGATACAGATATAAACTTCTATAAGACTGTAATAAACAAACAACAAAACTTAAATGTACAAATCATCTAAAAGCATGTTGATCAGCTTTTTATAACTGTGACCAAAACACCTGCTTAGAGGAGGAAAAGTGTATTTCAGTTCATGGTTTCAGAGGCTTAGTCCACAGTTGGCCGACTCCATTTCTCTGGACCTAAGATGAGACAGAATACCATGGTGGAATGGTATGGCAAAGGAAAACTGCTCAGCTCAGGCTCCCAGGAAGCAGAGAGCGGGGCTTCAGGGAAGATGAATGCTTTCAGGACAAGCCCCTAGTGGCCCACTTCCTCCATCCATGCTTCATCTGCCTAATGTTACCACCCAGTTAGTCCATTCAACTAGGATGAACAGATTAAGTTACAACTCTCAGATTCTAATCATTTCACCTCTGAATATTCCTGTATTAACATGATAGCTTTTGGGGGGACACCTTATATGCAAAGCATAACAAATGGTCATTCATAAAAGAGGGTATAAGAATGGTCAATGAGTATAAGGAAAGATGGTCAATATACAGCATCATCTGAAAAATAATTATTAAACTATAATAAGATAGTATTACTTATCTAATGGCAAATATGTAAAAGACTACTATGCACTAATGATGGGAATGTAAAATTGTACAATTTGTTCCATCTGTCAATCTTTTATGAAGTTTTACCAGAGAATCTACTTTGAAGTACTTACTCTACATTAAGAGAAACATGTATACATAAAAAGTTGTAAATTAATGTTAATAGTAACTTTATTCAAATAGTTAAAAGCTAAAAATAATTCAAATATCCATCAACAGTTGTATTAACAAACTATTAACAAATTTTTTATAATGTAATACTACTTTGCAATAAAAATTTAAACTACTATATATACAAAAACTTGATTAAATCTCAAAATCTCCATGTTGAACAAAAGGATCTGGGCAGAAAGAAGTACACACTGTCTAATTCAATGTATATGAAACTTTATAAGCAATAAATCTAACATAGAGTATTAGGAATCCTAAGGTCACAAATTAGCAAGAAGGGAAAAGGTCATTAACTGAGTAAGGCTCAAGGGAACATTTGGTGGAGGTAGTTAGACATCTGTATACATTTATCAAAGCATATTAAAGTGTTTAAAGTGAATGCTTTTTAATATATAAGAACAAATAATAGAATTTGTCATTTATCTTCATAAATATTAAAAATCACAAAAATACAGCTCTTTATCAGTATAGAAAATATTTATCTAATATTTTTATAACAGGCTATACAAAAAATAGATAATTCAAAATACACAGTGATCTGAAGTGTATAACATTAAACCAAGGTAATTTACAGTATTTTTCAAAAATTTAAAAGTAGATATGTTCCCTCTGATGGAGTAATTTCACAGCATAGAATATATTCTAGAGTTACACATTCCCATGTTCAAGCATGGTATACGTACAATATTATTCATTTCATAATTGTTTATAATGGTAAAAAGTGAGGAAGGAAGGAAAGAAACAAAGGAGAAGAGTAAGGGAAAAGAAAAAAGAAAAATGGAAGGGAAGGAAGAAAAGCAGGAAAGGGAGTAAGAAGGAAATGAAGAAAAAAGAAAGAAGAAGGAAGGAAGGAGGGAAAATGTCTATTGACAAGATTGTTTACATAAATGATGCAACACACATTAGCAGAATACAACTTTAAAAGAAGAATGAGAATATGTTGGGGTTTTTGTTGTTTGAGGTGGAAATATCCGTAAGACACACTGTTAAACAAAAGGAGATGCAGCTCAATTTTATAGTACGCTGACTTTATGGCTTACACTTGCTTGAATGTTCTCAAAGTTCTCAGGAGAATACACAGAGAGGCTACCAAACTGAGTGTTCTGAATGACAAAACACTGTGACTGCGAGTCTGGAGTGAGTTGAGAATTTTGAATAAATGCTATTTTAAACTTTCTGACTTTGAACAATTCAAAACAGTATAAGATTAAAAAGCAGTGTAAAGTTTAAGAATAAGAATTTTTAAGAATATCCATTTTATATTATCTTGTTAAAATCTTGTAAGGTTGCTCAAAAATAAAATTAAAAAAAAGTTAAAAAAAAAAGAATATCCATTTCTATAGGAATTAATAAACCAAGAAATGGATGGTGGTAAGAAAGAGACTCAAGTATTTGTTTTGGCTTTTGGGTTTTGTTTTGTTTTTTTTCTTCAGTTTTTTTTTTTTTTTGGTGTTGTTTTGTTTTGTTTTATTCGTTTTCTTTTTCCAATTTGAGGTCAGAGTGAAGGAGGAATTTAAGGTAGTGAAGATCGAATTAGCTGTTTGATAAACAACATTGGACAATTGAAAAAATTATACTTGAGCAGTGGTTCCAATAAAATATCAGAAAAGCAAATTCAAGCAGCTTTTGGTGAAGATGGACTTTATGGAATCACCTAGAAATGCTTAGGCGACCAAGTCTGTGACAGGGGTGGTGACGGTACATAGGATGTTGATACTGCCAGGACCTCATCCTACCTGTGTTCTACATTTGGTGTGTGCTGTCCTCACTCTCAGACAAGGTCTCTACCTTTACAAGAGCAACTCTACAACTCATGATTTTTTCTCTTCACATCCAGTGAACACTGCCATAATTTTAAAATAAGTTGCATGTTATATATCAGTTGCAATTCACTACATTAAATGAGTAATGAGACAATCTGTAATTTAACAATTGATAAAACACATTTGATAAAAAGCAAGTCCCTTTTTTCTTTTAATGAAAATTTTCTAACAAATTAAGAATGAAAAGGGTTTGTCTTTAACTTGGTAATATACGTACCAAAAGATATATATCCACAGCAAACCTCATTCTTAATGGAAAACCTTTTAATGCATTCCATTTAAGATCAGCAATAAGACAAAGGTCCACTAAATTTACTACTCTTTAACATACTATTGGAAGTTTTGGCAAAGATTATAATTAAAATAAAAAGAAACAAGTTCTGTAAGCATTAGAAAGTAAGACATAAAGCTGCCATGATTTGCAGATAATATGAACAACTTTTTTATAAGGGATTTGGTTCTCTACAACAACAATAACCAACTAGATAATACTTTGTAAAGGATAGCATTCTCAACAGCACCAAGAACAATACATTTTCTAAAAAGAACTTTTAAAAGAATACATACAACTCCTATGTATAAAATTTCAAAACTCTAAATAACATAGATGAAGATCTAATAAAGGGGGAGACATTCGAAGCTCTTGGTCTCAATATTATGAGAAATCTTGAACCTTTAAATTAGCCCAAATGTTTGAGGAAACTACAACAAAAGGGGAAAGTTTATTTTACCAGATATGGTAAGCTTTTCTATGTACCAGTAATAAATATAAAGTGTTATTGCTGCTATAAATAAATAAGCCAATTGTTAATCCAATGAATCTAAAGCCCTCCCAATCTATGTATCCACCCATCCTTCCATCTATCGACATATATAAATACTTTATATATAAAAAGGTAGTACTACAAAACTTTTACAAAGTTTGTCAAGACTAAAAAATATAGAAGATTTGAATCAATTATACCACAGGAGTGTCCATCACTTGAGAATGCAATTTGGAATGAATATTCTTGTGTACGATAAGTTTTGCACAGATCAGGTCCAGAAGACGGCATCCACTCCACCACCAGTGACTCCTAGACGCTCCTGAGAATCACCTCACGCTGCAGGAAAGCACTCGGATTCCCACGGTAAGACAAAGCTCCCAGTGTGGGGGAACATTGTGCCCCGCTAATTTTTTAATTCCAAGGGAATAACGTGGTGCATTAACGAATGTAAAGGAGAACTTAGTGGAACCCGCGCAATCAGTCCCACACCCGGGGGTAGGGAAGCTACTCCGGAGGGAGGAAATAGCAAGTTTCCTAACCAAGTACCCTAATCTGCCGACTGCCAACTCCCTGATCTGATTGCTCCTAATTTACATGATCTTGTATAAACCTCTGGGAATTAATTGCTCACATTAACAAACTTACACTTGTTTGTGGGAGCGGCAGCATCTGGCTTGCCATTGTGAGGTTTTCCTGAGGGCGGGGCGGGTTGCTCAGCAAAAAATGGTCTTGAGTTCTCAGTCACCATGGCCAGAAAACCAGAATCTATCACCCCGAGATTGGGCCCTTTCCCAAAGGGTCTGTGTGGTGCTGGGAATTCCCTCTCCACCTCCAGTCACTGCCCACTGAGCAGGGGAAAGAGAGGATTTGGCACAGATCTTTAACTCAATCACAGCGGACAATAATTCTCCATCTGTGCCCAAGGTCTTCAAGAGCTGATCCTGTAACACAAGTGCTCGCACCAGCATGCAAGAACGGGGTGGGTCGCTCAGCAGCAACTTGGGACCTCAGTCCCCACAAACAGAAAGAGAAGTTACCCCCCCCCCAACTGGCCATCTGCCGTGAGGGCTTTACGGAACTGCAAATCACCTCTCCAGCTCGCAAAACTCTTGGTTGGTGACCTTCTTGCAGCCCCTCTACACCCCCGAATAGGAGGAGCCTGTGAACAGAGCTTGCTGCATCAGGGCACATCGTTCTAAAGGGAATCCTTTGCTCCAGCCTCTGTTTGATATCTGCCTCAAGAAGCTTTGAATATATGGGGCAGCATGCGCTTCCCCTTAGCATTTGAGCCCCGTGCATAGCCAAGGGTACATAGGCCTTGACCTTTCAGGTGGGCACCCCCTATTGCTTGCAACTGAGAACCACATAAGCACTGGCACAATCTGGACCATCTTTTGTGGGTTTCAGTCAACACCACAGAGCAGCTCTTGGGACTTATGAAGATCACAACACACAGAGTGGGTCATCAGTAATCCTGAGGAAGCGAGTTTCAGGCTGGCCACTCTCTTTGGATCAGTCAGAGACCCACACATCTACACTAGGAAAACTAAATTGTCTACAACTTCTGTGCCCCAGGCCCAAGAAATTCTACAGTGTGGATAGCAATCATCTCTGGATTACAGCCCGGGGGAGCTGAATACCCTTTTGCAACGGAAAATTTTGAGGATATCCTCTAAGAAAAACCAGGTCACCAGACATAATCAAACTGCTTCTCCCCCGACAAGCTCAACTGAAAAGAATCCCCAGGTTTTCATGACAGATTTGAAAACATCCCCCCATGGTACGTAATCACTGAACCAGGGGGCAGAAAAACTCAGAACTTTACCAAATAGTTTTATTTTTTGTTTACCTCTTGGTTTTTTATCTTTTTTTAAAAAAAATGGGGATTCAGCTGGAACATAATATTTTTTAATTTTTAACATTACTGTGGGTTTTTATAATTTGTTTTTTCCTGTCTTGCTTTACAATTAATACTGAGTTTGGTGTTGGTGGATGAAAATATTTATCTGTGTGTATGTATTTGTGATTGGCTCCTACTCTCTCTATGTCTTCTTGAACCCTAATGCTATCCCTATAACATTGGGTTCCAATCAGGAAAATATTTCGTGATAGCAAAATAGCCTCAGCCTCTGGTGAATGAAGATAACCATACCCCATACTAATCTCTTCCTCCCCTGTACTCTGGTAATCCCTAAATATAAGCATTTTTCTCTCATCCTCACCCAAACTCTTTACCCTACCTGCACCCCATTTCTATGTTTTCCTTATTCCTAATAGAATAGCCTACTCCCCCCTAATTCCGTGTTTCTCTTTACTCTAAGGTAGGTGTGATTTTATACCTCCCCAATTCACCTCCTTCACTTCCTAGTCATTCTTTTGTCCCACTTTCAGAAAGACCCTACTATCTAAAGAAATAGACAAGCTTCAAAATGGGTCCTTGATTGCTATCATAATATATTGTGAGAGCTCTCTCAAAGAAAACTGCTACAATTGGTGCTAATCATCAGCACATCTGTTTTAGTTGAAATGGACTAGGATTTGCACCTATGGCCTCTCAAGTTGTTGGAGAATGGTAGGGCATCTTTAGATCTGAATTGACCAAATAGCTACCCATCACAACAAAGCAAAGCAAT
This sequence comes from Aplodontia rufa, assembly GCA_004027875.1. Taxonomy (NCBI): domain Eukaryota; kingdom Metazoa; phylum Chordata; class Mammalia; order Rodentia; family Aplodontiidae; genus Aplodontia; species Aplodontia rufa. The sequence goes on from PVKS010018450.1 coordinate 35,720, forward strand.
AAGAATTTCCAATTACTGCACCAAGAGTAACAAGGTTGAAGTACAAGACACGGTCTCTGACTCAGAAAATGAGGAAAAAGGGAAATAACTCTCCTCCTCAATCCCACAGCTCTCCACCCAAGGATCTCATTGCCAGGGCCCTAGATGAAAACTAAAGACATTACATCAACATTATGATTTAGTAATGCAATCAAAGAGTTGAGAGATGAAATACAGAAAGAGATCAGAGAAAAATTTCAAGAAATGAGAGACAACTTCTACAGGGAAATAAGGGAACAATTCCATGAGATGAAAGATCAGCTATACAAAGAAATAGATACTCTGAAAAGAGATGTAGCAGAGCTATCAGGATTGAAAAACATGGTTAACCAATTCAAATCTTCACTGGAAGATACCAACACCAGAGTATACTCCACTGAAAATAGAACTGCACTCTTGAAGAATGAGTATCGGACAATGAGGTTAGGCTAAACACTGTAGAATTCAAAGACAAACAAGATAAACAGCTTATATTACATAATCAGAACTTCCAAGTAATAATTGATGACATGAGGTGTAATAATCTGAGAATCATTGCCATGGAGGAAAACTCTGAACAGCAAACAAGAGGGTTCAAGAACCTTTTAAGCGAAACATTAAGTGAGAACTTCGCTCATTTTACTATTGATCCGGAATATCTCATCCAAGATGCTTACAAAACACTAAACAGGCCTAATCAATTGAGAAACTCACCAAGGCATATCATATACAAAATGCACAACAGAGAAATTAAAGAAAGAATTCTAAAAGCTGCTAGAGAACAGCCCCAAATCACATTCAGAGGAAAACCAATTCGGATCACTATGGATTTTTCAGAGCAAACAATGAAGGCCAGAAGAGCTTCGAACAATATTCTTCAAGTGTTAAAAAATAATAACTTCCACCCAAAGATAATATACCCTGCAAAACTCAGCTTCAAATGTGATGGGGAAATTAAATACTTCAACGATAAACTCAAACTAGCAAGATACATGAACACAAATCCTGCACTACAGAATATTCTTAAGGATGTTCTCCATTCAGAAGAAAATGTCAATGATATCCTAAATCCTTAAACAAGGCTGAGTCAATAATCATATTATACACAAATTGACTTCCAAGATGACTCAAAACTGTATAATTGATACAAAACTCAGTAATTGATACAAAGTCAGAGACTCACCCTCCCACATCTATTCTAACTTTGAATGTGAATAGTCTCAATGTCCCAATGAAAAGACACAGATTGGCCCACTGGATCAAAAAACACAATCCAACAATATGTTGGATGAAAGAGACACATTTGACATTCAAAAATAGACACAGGCTGAAAGTGAAAGGATGGCAAAATGTCTACCAGGACTGTGGCCCAAAAAACCAGCCTGGCATGGCAATTCTAATTTCTGATAAAATCAATTTCCAACTAAAACTAGTCAGAAAGGACAAAGAGGGCCACTTTATTCATACTAAAAGGGACATTACATCAAGAAGATATAATGACAATTAAATTTATGTCCCAATTACAACTGCCACCCAAATATATGGAAAAAATACTTAAGGATATTAGTCCCCTCATCGATCTCAACACAATAACTCTGGGGGACTTCAACAAACCACTATCAACTCTACACAGATCATCAAAACAAAAAATCAATAAAGACATCTCCAATCTGAACAACTCTATTAATCAATTGGGCTTAACAGACATCTACAGAATATTCCATCCTAAGACAGCTGAATTTACCTTCTTCTCTGCAGCTCATGGATCCTTCTGTAAAATAGACCACATCCTAGTTCACTGGGATAATCTTAACAAATATAAAAAGTGAATATAATCTCATGCATTCTGTCAGATCTTAATGCTATGATCTTAGCAATCAACAACAAGAGAAACAACAGAAACTACTCAAATACTTGGAAATTGAATAATTACCTCTTAAACGAAGGATGGGTAAAAGAGAAAATGAGAGCAGAAATTAAGAAGTTCTTGGAATTGAATGAGAATGAGGAAACAACATACCAAAACCTCTGGGACAGTAGGAAGGTATTCTTAAGAGGTAAATTTATAGCACCGAGTGCATACATCAAAAATCTAGAAAGAGATCAGATAAATATCCTTATGCTTCAACTCAAACAACTACAAGAGGAGGAACAATCCAACCCCAAAACTCACAGAAGACTGGAAATTACCAAAATCAGAGCTGAAATCAATGAAACTGAGAACAACAATAACAAAAAACTGTACAAACTATTAACAAAATTAAGAGTTTGTTCTTTGAAAAAATAAACAAAATCAACAGACACCCTGGATAACCTCACCAAAACCAAGAAAGAAATGAAGCAAATCAACAAAATCAAAGACTAAAATGGGGATATCACCAAGATACAGAAGATTATCAGAACCTATTTTGAAAATTTATACTCTGCCAAGTTCGATGATCTGGAGGACAGGGACAAGTTCTGGGACACACACAACATCCCTATTTTAACACAGGAAGACAATGAAAATCTAAACCAACCTATCACAGATAGTGAAATTGAAGAAGCAATCAAAGCTCTCCCAAAAAAGAAAAGCCCAGGTTCAGTTGAATATACGGCAGAATTCTACCAAGCCTTCACAAAGAACTAACATGGATCCTCTACAAGCTCTTCCAGGAAATTGATAGAATGGGATAACTTCCAAACAATTTTTATGAAGCAAATATTACACTGATTTCAAAACACAATAAAGACATGTCAAGGAAAGAAAACTACAGATCAATTTACCTGATGAACATTGATGAAAAAATCCTTAATAAATTTTTAGATAATCAGATACTAAAGCACATTAAAAAGATAATACATCATGATAATGGGCTTTATTCCAAGAAAACAAGGCTGGTTCAACATACCCAAATCAATAAATGTAATTCACCACATAAATAGAATTAAAAACAAAAATCATGTATTCATCTCAATTGACGCAGAGAAGGCATTTGATAAAATTCAACACAACTTTATGCTCAAAACTCTGGAAAAGATAGAGATCAAGGGAAGATACTTTTACTATGTCAGATCCATTTACGACAGACCCATAGCCAACATTACCCTCAATGGAGAAAAACTGAAAGCATTTCCACTGAATTCAGGTACTAGACAAGGCTGTCAGCTTTCCCCACTCTTCTTCAATATAGTCCCTGAGACCCTTGCCAGAGCTATTAGGAAAGACAAGGAAATAAAAGGTATTCGTATAGGAAAAGAGGTAGTTAAGTTATCTCCATTTGCTGATGACATGATTGTATAACTAGAAGACCCAATAACATCGGCCAGAAAGCTCCTAGAGTTTATAGGCCTTTTTAGCAAAGTAGCTAGCTACAAGATCGACTCCAGTAAGTCACTGGCATTTCTTTACTCCAGCAACAAATCCCCAGAAGAAGAAATCAGGAAATCTCTCCCATTCACTATCACCTCCAAAAAAATGAAATACTTGGGCATTAACCTTACAAAGGATATTAAGGACCTCTACAGAGAAAACTATCAAACACTAAGAAAAGAAATTACAAAAGACCTGAGTAGATGGAAAAACATTCTATGCTCATGGTTAGGCAGAATCAATATAATAAAAATGGCCATTTTGCCTAAAGCCCTATACATATTTAATGCAATCTCCATCAAGATACCTATGGCATTCTTCACAGATATAGAAAAAGCAATTCTCAAGTTCATATGGAATAACAGGAGACCCAGACTAGCTAAAACATTACTCTACAGGAAGGAAAAAGTAGGGGGTATCTCAATCCCTGATCTGAAATTATACTACGGAGCCGTAGTAGCAAAAACAGCATGGTATTGGTATCAAAACAGAATGAAGATCAGTGGAACAGAATAGAAGATCCTGAGACAAACTCCCATTTATTTAACTACTTGATATTTGATAAAGGGGGCAAAAGCATAGTGTGGAAGAAAGATAGCCTGTTCAACAAATGGTGTTGGACAAATTGGACAGCCATGTGTAGACAACTGAAGCTGGATCCTTATCTTTCACCCTGCACAAAAATTAAATCAAAATGGGTCAAAGACCTGGATATTAAGCCAACAACTTTAAACTTACTAGAAAAAGAAGTAGGGTCAACATTACATCATATAGGAGTCGGCAGCTACTTTCTTAACAAAACTCCCATGGCTCAAACTGTAGAATCAAGAATAAATGAATGGGATGCAATTAAACTAAAAAGTTTTTTGCACAGCTAATGATCTAATCAAGAACATCAAGAAAGAACCTACAGAATTAGAGGAAACCTATGCATTTTACGCCTTGGATAGAGGACTAATATTCAGAATATATAAAGCACTAAAGAAACTAAACACCAAAATCACAAACAAT
>PVKS010018451.1:8768-40185 GCA_004027875.1 Aplodontia rufa
TATATAATATATATATATATTACATACAGTGACATTTATAACTGATTGGAATGTACCTTGCTTTATCTCAGTCACAACATTTCCCTTTCTCCTCCCTTCCTATCATCCCTTGTTATTCTTCAAAATATTTGACAATGAGATTAAGCATTTACATTTTTGTACAGGTTTCAATCTAGGTACTCAGTGCTATGAATTTCCCCCTTAAGAATGCTTTCTTCCTGTCCCAGAGCTTTTGATACATTGTGTCTTCATTCCCACTTACTTTTAAAAATTTCTTTATTTCTGCTGCCTTCATGAATCCATTCATCATTTAACAGGATATTCAATCTCCATGTATATATATTTTTCTTTTATCATTTTTGCTGTTAATGCTAGGATCATGGTGACATGGTCTGATAATATACATGGGATAATATCTACATTTTTATATTTGCTGAGATTTCTTTTGTGAAGTAGAAAATGATGGAGTTTGGAGAAGGACCCATGTACTGCTTAGAAGCTAAACTTAGCAAACTTGGGATGGAATATTCTATAGATGCTTGTTAAATCCATTTGATTAATGGAGTTGTTTAGGCTGAAGATCTCTTTATTGTTTATTTTCTTTGATGATCTGTCTATTGGTGATAGAAGAGTATTAGAGTCTCCCAGTGTTATTGTGTTGGGGTCCATAAGAGGTTTTATGTCCTGGAGTATTTTTTCCACATTCTTGGGAGTATTGGTGTTTGGAGCATAAATATTTACTATGGTTATATCTTCCTGATGTATTGTTTGCTTTACTATGATGTAGAGGCCTTGTTTATCCTTTCTGATTAAATTTTGGTTGAAATATACTTTTTTGGATATAAATATTACAACACTAGATTGTTTTCATAGGCTGTAAGCCTGGCAAATTTTTCCCCTATCCTTTCTCCCTCAATCTGTAGATTTCTTTGGCCGTAAGATGGGTCACCTATAAGCATCATATTGTTTGGTTATGTTTTTTGACCCAATCTGCTAATCTGTGTCTTTTGATTGGTGCTTTGAAACTATTCACATTCAATGCTAGGATAGTTATGTGGTTGTGGTACACAGTCATTTTGTTTTACTATTAAGTTCTGTGCTGCCGTGGTTGTCTTTTTGATAGTGTGTACTTTTAATGAATCTCCTCTGTGGGTTTTAAGGATTGTTTGCATGTTTTTTCTTTTTGGAGTTTATCTTTGAGAATTCATTGTATTGCTGGTTTTCTGTTAAGGTATGTGGACATTTGATCTTATCATGAAGTGTTCTTATTTTCCTTTTGATTTTGAAGCTGAGTTTTGCTGGGCATAGTATTCTGGGCCTCAAGTGGTGGTCATTCAGAGATTGAAATATCTCCATCTAGGATCTTCTTGCTTCTAGGGTCTGATCCTTATTGGTTTGCCTCTTCATGTGATTTGGTAATTCTCTCTTGAAGCTTTTAATAGTCTTTCCTTGGTTTCCCCGTTATACATTTTAATGATGATTTGTCTTGGTGAGCTTCTCTTTTGATTAGGCCTATTGGGTTTCTATTTTATTATAGAAAAAATCTTTAACTATTTTACTGAGAATGTTCTTTATACCATTCATTTGTTTCAATTTCTTGTATCCCAATTACTCTTAAATTGTTTCTTCTGATTTCATTCTAGACATTCTAAAAATTCTGCATATGCTTTGTGAATTATGTTTTCTTTTTTGTCATGTGTGCACTCACGCTTACTCATCCTATCCTCATCATGGGAAATTCTTTGTTCTAGAGCTGAGGTTTTCTATACAATTTAGTCTATTATTAATCTCTGTTGCTTCCTTTTTCAGCATGTCTATTTCTTTGAAAACAGAGTTTTTCATCTCTTGAATTTTCTAACTTAGTTCCTTCATTAAATCTTCTTTTAGTTCATTGTTCCTTTTAGTAATCAGATCATAAATCAATTTTTCTAGGTTTTCACCCCACTCCCTGACTGTGGGCTTCTTGGTTGGGGAGCTGTGTGTTTGAGGTTAACCTTTTCCAGTTTGATTGCTCATTTTTTAAGATCTTCTGGATCTTCGAATTGAGGTTCCTTGTTTTTAAGTAAGGCATGTCTTTAGGTTCTTTTCCTTGCATGTCAAAGGGTTGGGTCAGACACCAACTTACTGATGACCACTCTCTTCCAGAAAGCTGGTTCTGCCTTAAGCTTCATTTTGCAACATCTTTTGGATTAAGGCTCCAGTGTGCAGATCTGTAGCCTATTGGGGGTGTGGCTCAGACTGTTTGATATTTGAAGCTCAGTGACCAGGGTTTGTCATTGTGTCCTGGGATCTCGGAGGTGCTAGGGGCTGGAATGGGCCTGCCTTTTTGCCTCAATAGGACCTGAGATCCTTATTGGTGGGGACGGGCCCAATATCTCTTTAAGTGGTGGGTATGTGCTTCAGCTGAGCAGCTCCACATGGGGGTCCTGGGGTGTCTTGAGCACCTGCTGGCTTGGTACCAGAGACCTGTACCCATGCAGCGGGTGTGGTGGGTACGTTTGATTGGGGTCCTCCTTGAGGGTGTCCTGGGCACATATGAACCTGGGGTGGAGTTATTCTCATGGCATGTGGGCAGAGCAGCTTTGGTAGGGTTCCTTGTCAGCTGTTCTGGGCACTTGCTGTTTAGGACTGGAGTCCTAATCCCATAAGGCAGGTTGACAAGGCAGCTGTGGGTGGGGGTGGGGCTTCCTCCTTGGAGCTGTCCTAGGTGCTTGCTGGCCAGGGACCAAACTCCTGGTGCTATGGAGTTGGTGGGTGGGGATTCTTCCTCAGGGCTATCCTGGGTGCCTGTGGGCCAGGACAAAAGTCCTCATCCTGCTAGGAAGTTGTGTGGGGACGCTCCAGGCACGTGTGGAGGGTGGGTGTGGGATGGGGGTGGTGAGTCCTCCTTGAGTCTGACCTGGGTGCCTGCCAGCTAGGACCAAAGTCCTCAGCCTAGAGGGTGGGTAGGAGGGGTTGCTCAGTGTGGTCCTCCTTGGGGCTGTCCTGGGCAACGGCTGGCCTGAGACCAGAGCCCTGGTGCCAGGGTAGGTGGACAAGGTGGCTCCAGGTGCGGGATTCCTCCTCAGAGCTCTGCAGGCATCTGCTGGTCAGGATCCTCACCCCCTTTTATTTTACTTTGAGATAGGTTCTCATCAAATTGCTGAAACTAGCCTCAAAATTGTGGTTCTTCTGCCCCCAAAAAAATATAGGCATATTTTTTTTGGAATGTCATATAGTTGGAATCATACAGTATGTAATGTGTATATATTTAGTTTCATGTAATAATTGACCAACTGGTAACTTAACAGTTCATAACTAAGGACAGTCTTTAAAAGGAGGTAATCATTTTTAGAGCTAATCTTGGGGAACTGGTTAGTCATCCATACCAGTGTAAAGTTGGATCAGATTGGAGTATCATATATGGTTTCTAGGCAGACATGGTATCTATGAATAGGAAGGAAACTGTGTAGGTTCTAGGGAAATTCTGGATTAGGTGAATCTGTAGCTAGTAGCTGAGGATACAGAATTTATTTCTTGTTGTAGAGAGGAGATAGGTGAAACTTCAAATGTTTTTGAGTCCTATGAATCTACATTGCTGGATTTAGGGAAGGATATGTATCTGGAGATTCAAAGATTCCTAATGTGTTTTTAGACTTTTTTTTTAAAAAGAGAAAGGGAGGGAGGGAGATAGAGAATAAGAGAGAATGAACTGTATCCTGTACATAGCATTGGGGATTGAACCTGGGTCCCCAAGTATGGCAGGCAATCACTGCAACCATTGAGCTACCACTCCAGCCCTAGACTTTTTCTTTCATTATCATAGGAACCTAATGAGTCTTAAATGGTAGCTGAAGATAATAATGTACTTATGATGACCACAATTGGAACAGAATGATTTACATATATAGGCATAGTAGTAGTACCTAGCATTTATCAGTTGCTAAATATATTAAGTATAGCAATACTGGAAGAGATGTTTCATCACTTCATTATTGGATTTAAAGACAAAGTCCTTCCTGCCTTCAAGAAAAAGGGAACTAGATTTTTATTGCTGATTATTTGTATTATAGGAAGATTAGAGCATTGGGAGAATAAGAACAGAATAAAGCAGCTCAATTTAGTATAGCTAAATTATGGAACAAACCCAGATGCCCCTCATTTAACAAGTGGATTCAAAAACATTGGTCCATATATACAATGGAATTCTACTCAGCTATTAGAGAAAATGATATTATGGCATTTGCAGCCAAATGGATGGAGATGGAAAAAAATGATGCTAAGTGAAATATCCCAAACCCAGAGGACTCAAGGGCCAAATGTTTTCTCTCATCTGTGGAAGCTAGAATACAATCAGAAACTGTATGATAGATGGCTAAGCTAATAATAACCTCAACATGTATGATTTTTTTCCCCAAACATGGGGAACCTTGCCTAGGATGCTGGGGGATGTAGGGATGCGGGCAGGGGAGGAGGGAATAGGAAGGAATAGGAGAATGGAGGGAGGGAGTAGGGGGAGTCAATTCAGAGGGGAACATTCGACTTCCATGAGAAGTCCAATTAACATGGGGGTTTAATATGGGGAAACATAGAACCATGGGAAACCCAGGGGGGAAACATGGACCAGCATCAGCCTTGGTTTGCTCTGTCATTATACATTTGTTCTTGATTGTTTGATAATGATTCCCTCCTAAATGTAAGACTATATTTAAAAAAAAAAGAAAAGAATGAGGGAGGAATAAACAGTTTTTGCAGAAGATGGAATGAGGAAAGAAAACATGTTTGGACAAAATAATAAGAGACAAAGGCATTTTCACCTTTGGCAGCAGGAATATTTTCAGAGTGGAATGCAGGCCTTGTACTTCCAGGAACATGAGCTATAAGACCTGTGGTTAAAAACTATGAGAAAGGGGCTGGAGTGGTGGTTCAGTGGTTACAGTGCTTGCCTGGCATGTGCAAGGACATCCAAGAAACTAAGGCCAGATGAATAAATAAAATTGATTCTCTCTTTCTCTTTAAAAAAAAAAAAACGGTTATGAGGAAGATGTTAAATATTCTCTAGTTGAGGTTACCAAAGCTGCTTTAATGCAGTAACTTCCCTCAATTACAAGTGTAAAGAGCCTGCCCAGTACCATTCTGCTGGTTATCAATTACCTGCTTTCCTTAGACATTACTATGGTGGACAACATGATGACAAGTAAATGTATTTTTAGGCAATAAACTGCTATAGCCCTGCTAGTCCACCAACCTACAAAGATTTAGATGCAATTGAATAAAATCCTTACTAGAAAGCATGAGAGAAACAGCTAGAAGAATTTCTAGGTAATGAGTGGTGTCCAAAGAAAACCTGGGTGATCTGCAAGTGAAAACCCAGTTCTTATATGGTCCTGAGTGAACTCTTGAAGAATCCCTTCTTGTGGTCCTTTCCAGGCCCACTCATTGACTTCCTAAGCAGAAGCTTTCTGCTTCCTACAGTGGTTGCTATTGATGCTCCATTAACATCCTCTTTTGCAGGCTGGGCTATGGTGTTGGACCCTTAGTTAAGGGTTCCCTCCTGAACCCTGCTGTCCTTGGAGATAACTGGTATGTCACAATTCAACCCTCAGTAGACAGTGGAGTGCTGCCATAGTCCATCCCAGTAGGTTCTGGCCATGGTTCATTTCAACCAGACTGAGAGTACTTCATATGAACCACATCTTTGCTTAGCTTCTCTGACTATCTCCTACTTAGCACCCTCCAGGGCTTCACCTGAAAGCTCTCCCTCATGAACATTTGCATAAGAATCATTCTTAGACTCTGCTCCTGGAGTTCTTGGTCTTAGGACATTTCTTAAGAAAATATCTTAGAATCAGCTTCCAGGCCTCTGGTACACTGAGTCAGAGAACATGGCTTAGATTCGTAAGAAACCTCTTTTTCTTACATTGAATTTATTTTTTTGAGCTAATAAATTTTTTTATTGTTCAATTTCCTTTTATTTTTTATTAAGATTTTATAGAGATACAAATGAGAGGGAAACATTATCAAACCATCAATATCCAATGTATATATAATATACATTGAATTTAAATTCTAGAACTCACACACTGGTAGTTGTTGCTTAGAATGTCAGATATTAAAAGTACATTGAAGAAGAACTGCCAATGAACTTCAACAATCAGCTTCAGAATGGTACCAGTGGATGTCTCTTGCTATTTATTATAAGATGGAATAGAGAGAGCTGTCTATATTCTATCACTCTCCTGGGAAGGGATATAGGACTTCAATGAAAGTTTTTTTTCCCCTCCCAATCGGCTAATGCACAAACCGGAAAAGAGGGAGAGAAAGTTGTTCCCTAGTCTGGTCATTGGGTGGTGCTTCAGAAATCCATTAAACAATGACACACTGATGTTAAGAGGGCTCCTCCTTTCCTTTTAAGTAAGGAAGGCAACACAACCTTAGAACTGTAGCTCATTAGACAGGTAGAAACCTGTTTTCTGTTCTTAGTTTTGTCCTCATCTGACCTTGTGGACATCATTGATCTTCTCAGTGCTTCTGCTTCTCCACTGTAACTAGGCTACTGTTTGCTACTTATCTTCCTAAGTACAGTGTGAGGATGTGATTATTTCACAGCCCAATTATTTTGCCAGTGATAAATGAGCTTGGGGTGGGCTTGGGACAGGCCATACTGGTGGCTTGAGTCAAAGTGTTACAGCTATGCGGGACTGTTATTAAAAACAAGAACAAAGAGTGTCAGGTTGCTCAGTTATGCAATAAAATTCAAATCATTTAGGAAAGAAAAACAGTTAACTAAATTACTATGATAGAGATAATGTCTCAAATTATTGAACTGATCTTTCAAATTTTTTTTCATATTTTAACTTTGTATCAAGCAAGCATATTTGGAAAATATTTCAAGATGAATTTTTGTAATTTGTGAATTCTTAACTGTTTTATACACTAAGAAATATTCTGAAAAACTACATATTTGACTTTTTTATAAATGTAATCAAACACGTGGTTGGATGCAGGTGAGCAAGGCAGAAATTTTACTTTGGCCAAAGGGCGAAAAGAAAAATATGGGCAGAAACAGGAAAATCAGGGGTTTTAACTCCAACCTGACATGATGCTGCCCTTCACTCTGATTGGAAGAACTCATGTGCACAATCTATATAGTTGGCTAAGGTAATGTCCAGGCAGGTACAGAGAGGAAGTAGGTGGTGATTGGAAGAAAGAGGTTGTCGACAGAAAGAGGTAGACATGTATAGGTAGAGGTCACCAGAAAGAGATGAGCAGGTATCAAAAGGGGTCCTCAGAAAGAGGTGATCGTACACAGGGGAGGGAGTTATTATCTTAAAGGGGGAGGGGGATATAAAAATGGAGGTAATCTATGCTGCTTTACAGTCTTTAACTTTGACAGAAATTAAAAACATAAATCTTACAATTTTGATACCTGATGACAGTTCTGTCCCACCTTCTATATCACATAATGACTATTTTAAATTTTCCTATCACCTCCCACCAGTCAGAATGGCAAAAATGAAGAAAATAAACAATAATAGATGCTGAAAGAGTTGTGGAGAGGTAGGCACACTAGCACACTGTTGGTGGAGCTGCAGACTGGTACAGCCCCTCTGGAAAGCAGTGTGGAGAATCCTCAAAAAACTAGGGATGAGTCCACCACATGATCCTGCTATTCCTCTCCTGGATATTTTTCCAGGGGATTTAGAATCAGCACATTACAGCAATATCTACAGCGACACAGCAATATCTATGTTCATAGCAGCTCAATTTATAATAACTAAATTATGGAAACAACCCAGATGTCCTTCACTGGATGAATGGATCCAAAAACTGTGGTACATATATACCATGGAATTTTACACAGCAATTAGAAACAATGATATTGCAGCCTTTGAAGGTAAATGGATGGCTATGGAAGAAATTATGCTGAGTGAAATCAGCACAACCCAGAGAACCAAGGGTCGAATGTCTTCACTCATCTGTGGAGGCTGGAACTAGACCCTGGCCATTGAAAAAGGTTTATTATCATGTTTTAAATCTGGATAAGATGTAATGTTATACAACCTAATACATTTTTAGAGATGTTTTGGGAAGGGGAGGGGAAGTTTAAGGGTGGGTTTTGGCAGGCCACTCTTGGGGGTAAATCTAATCTTCAGAATCTATATACATATTATTTCGTTAAAAGATTCTGTGACATTTGATATTACTTTGTTAAAAACTTATATGGCTGTTCAAAAATAAAAAATTAAAAAAAGATTGATCAACAAATTTCTGAATGAAAAACAAAAAAAGTTTAAAAAGCCATATATGTAGACATTCAAAAATATCTTCTTTAATTTTGCATTGTTTGTTTTGTACCTTTACAAGATGATAACACTAAATATTCTGTGATTTACTATTTCATTCACTATTATGTTTAAAGATTCAATTCTGATTTGTATATAGCCCATTCATCTTCATTGCTGAGAAAGAGGCAATTGTGTGGATCTGCTAATCTATGCATTAGTATATCCATATCTTTGTCAGTGAACATTTGGATATTTGAATTCCCACTTATAAGTATGAATAATGCTTCTAGGAACTTAGGCTTATAGGCAAAGGTTTTTCTATGTATCAATTCAAAACTATAATCATAAAATATACACACATTTAACTCCAGTAGGGAATGGCACAGTGTTTTCTGAAGTGGTTGTACAATTTACAGTCTAATAGTATAAAAGAGTTCTATTTGATCAGCTTATGATATTTTGATGTTATCATATTTTCAAATTTTAAAAAATTTCCCAGGATTGTGGGTATATAGGATATTTTGTCTTCAGAGTACGTCTATCCTTAACTGTTTCTTTTGAAGTCCTTGCTCCCAGTCAGAAGTTGCTTTCCCTCCTACCAAATGCATTTGTTCATACAATAATTTAAACCTGCCTCACCATAAGAGAAGCTATGGGCCCTGCTGCCAGACAGCAGAGACTTCAAACCCTCTCAGGCCTTTCTTGTGTTTTTTCATTAATACATAAAACTCTCCTAAGAGCAAAGGGACAGGACAACAACTCCTCAGTCTCAGGAGTGTCTCTTGTTCCCCTCTGTTCAGTCAGATTGCACAGACAAGAAGATGCATGAAGAGCCAGACTTTCCTTCTTTTTGAAGTACTGCAAGCATGCCTGTTTTGCTGAGAACACTAAAGCTTCAGAGTTGCAATGTGTATGGTGTGTTGAGTGAAAGGGTCAGAGGTTCATGGGAGGAAGGCATGAATGATGGATTTTCTGTAGCAGCAGGGGTAGAATCTGCAGCTTATCAAAGGTGGAAAACAGGAAAAACTGAGCTTCAAATCAAGACACGCTGGATAGAAATGTGGATACTGTCAAAGAAATGTTCAAGTTAAGGATTAAATGTGTATATAAACTCCATTCTGAGGTCTGCCTTCCAGGTAGCAATAATTTCATAGTCATTTAGAAGCCCTGGAGATGTTTTTCATACTATTCAGAATATTAATAAATATTGTGAAGACCAAAAATGGTGATTAACTTGCTCAGGATTACACAGCTAGTTATTAACAGACCTAGATCAGACTCTGAGGTATCTGAGCATTCACCACATAAGCTCATTTTTCCACGGAAACACAAACTTCCATCACTTCCTCTACCCTGATCTCTGATTTCTTTTCTACTGATTAAAGCTATGCCACAGTATGTAGATTTCCAAGAAAGAAATAAAGCATAGGTTGTAATCTGTTAAAGATTTATGGCAAAAATAAAATCATTTGTTAAGACTTCATATTTGAGGTCCTACAACCAAGTTGGCTTCTGCCTTAGACAACTTCAATGCAGATTTCGGTGAATGTGATTTGTTAGGAAATGTTCCCAGAGGAAAATAAAAATGTTAAAGGCAGGGGGAATGAGTTAGGGAAAAGGAGGAGGATGCAAGCAAAGCCCAAAGAACTCCAATGGCCCAGCCTTACAGGGGAGTTTTGAAGACCACGTAGGTCATGCCCTGGAGTTATGCCTGTGGAGAAGCTGGGAAGCCCTTTATATATACTCACAAGTCCATTGGTCTTTGCTTAAGGGCTACTCCTGGAGTGAGAGTAAGTGAGTCCCAAGAGCCTCTGGCTTTCTCTATGCACACAGCAGTGCAGGTCCAGAAGCCCAAAGGATCCTAACAAAAACTCACAGTTGGCTGTCGTATTGAACAGCACATCAGTAGCTGGTTCTCATGAATGTGTTAAAGGGATCCAAAGAAGTGTACGGAGTCCTGGCTGCTTCTGTTGCTGTGCCTCTAACAAAATGCTCTGAAGCAGTGGTGTAGTGGAACTTTCTTACTTGAATAATGTATTTCCTTGGACAGTCACAAGTGGCTGCATAAAAAATAAAAACTGGGGCTGGAGCGGTAGATCAGCGGTTATGGCGCTTGCCTGGCATGCGCGAGTACACGGGTTCAAACCCCAGCACCCACGTACACAACTAAGTGTCAGAGCAATGAAAGCCATGTGAAAAACTCAATAAAAATTGATTCTCTGTTTCTCCCTCTCTGTCCTTATCTCTTGAAAAAAAATACAATAAAAAAATAAAAACCATATGCATGCAACTTTCAAGGGGATGTTTGGTGGTACATCTCAAAATCTGTAAACACAGAACTTTTCTAATGAAAATAAGGATTATTTATCAAGTGTTTATTATGTTGCCGATATCTTGCTATGAACTTTATTTGTGTGATACCATTTAAGCCTCCCAACAACCTAACAGTATAATACTATCACTATCCTCATTTAATAGATGAGAAAGCAGACTTCTTGATTGATTGCCAAAATCACACAGCTAGTAAGTATATTGTATAGGTACAATTTCAACCATGCCTACTGGATTCCTGATTATGCCTTTGATATCAGCACCATTTATATTAAATGATGAAAGATTGGTTAAAAAATCCATCCATAGTAATGTTCTTATAATCTTTTATAGTAAAAATAACTGGAAATGCGATAAACATCCCACATTGAGGTCTGGTTGAGCAATTTGTATTATAATTACAAGATGAGATAAAAATGATAATAGGAACAAATGTAGTTTTAGGTTGTTGGCTCCTTAGTCCTGGGGTAGAGGTTGAAAATATAGGAACACTTTCCAGACCATGCTAATTAAGACATATATGTGTAGCATTAGAAATTCTGGGAAATTACCTTTTTTTTTTTTTTTTTTTTTTTAACAACCTAGCCCTGATTCATCCTTTTTGTAGAAGCCACTTATTTAACACAAAGTTAGATAATGCTGAAGGCCATTATTTTCTCTCTTCTCATGTTTTCCCACCACAGTTCTTGTTTTTATTTGTTTGACATAGTCTTACATATTTTAGAGAATTGTTACATATTCATGCACACAGGGATATTGACAAAGTAAGTTAAGGCTGATCCTCGTCCAGGATCTTCCCCTATCCCACTTCATCTGTTCCCTGATCTCATGTCTCTTCTGTAATACCCCCATGATATAGATAGAAATGAGCATACACATTTTATATTAAAAATTTTTATGGTTGTTCAAAAATAAAAAAAATTTATTTTCTCTACCAAAAAAATGAGCATATGCATATATATTAATTTTTGAAATTTCTGATTTTCTCTGCCGGCCTGTGTATAGTTTGGCATCTCAGGAAAGTTGAGTGTTCCCAGTCATATTGATCACACTTTTTCCCCTCACTCTCCTTCCTGTCTTCCTCCCTTCTCCCCCCACATTCATAATTATGGTTTCCCCAGGTTATGTGATTAAGCTTAGCTAACTTTCATTGTAACTTAGGTTTTACTCTAGCTTCCACATATTAGAGAAAACATTTGGCTCTTAAGTCTGTTTTTGGGATATTTCACTCAGCATGATTTTTTTTTTCCATTTCCATTCATTTAGCTGCAAATGCCATAATATCATTGTAATTGCAGAGTAGAACTCCATTGTATGCATATACCACAGTTTTTGAAACCATTAATCCAATGAAATGTATCTGGGTTGATTCAATAGTTTAGCTATTGTAAATTTAGCTGCTATAAACACTGATGTAGCCCACCACAGTTTTTTTCTGTTCATCACCTTTTCTCTTTACTCATCTATATCTCCTTTCATCTTTTTTTATGCTTCCTGTTCTCCAATTAAAAAAAAAAATCAGTAACTGTTGGGGTCTGACCTTTATCAGCTGCCCTGGATCTTGTTGCTGTTTGCATAAGCTCCTTGGGAGGGGCTGCTAGATTTTATATTGTTAAGCTTGAAAAACAGGGTGTGGACACGGGCTTCAGATGTTTCGCATTGGTATTACCTGCCAATTATTCTAGAGCCTTCAAAAGGCGCATGTGGAGGCTTATTGGTCAAACGTGTGCCTCTGAAATCCTGGTTGTGGTAATGAAGGTGCTAATGTAGAGAGGCCTCGAGGGGATGGGGCGAAGGCTCTTAAAGAAGAGGCTCCAGCCAGCAGTCGGGGGCTCTGGCCTCTTTTGGGGAGAAAGCTCTTGCACTTTTCTGCTGCTCCTGGTGTCCCTGCTCCTTTGAAGGATGAGCTCTTGCCAGCAGCCGAACCTGCCTAAGCCTGGATCCTGAACTTCCCAGCTTCCAGAACTGTGAGAAATTTCTGTCCATGTCTTGCAACGTTGCCTTGGCTTGTTTGAACTCCTGAGCTCCATCAACTAATCACCCAATGTCAGGCATTTTTTCGTAACAGCACAAACGGACAAATGGACTAAGTCATTTACTATGTGTATATAAAAGAGAGATGTAAAGCATGGACATAAAAAAGAGAAGTAAAGCTTGGATAAAGAAAGACGGTTCCGGGTCTCCGGTCTGTGGTTTTTCTCATCCCAAGCCCGTCCCTCAGGTCAGAACCCTGTTGGAACGGGACAGGTAACCTTTATTGAGTGATTACTATGTGCTGAACAATATACTGTGTATGGAAAATACAGAAATTAACACAATATGATTTTAATCTATTACAGGGAGACAGAAATATAAACAAATTATTGAGATCTGATGTTATTTATATTGTATCAGGAGTGTATTGAAGAAAGATTGGTGCCACCCAGAAGGGTTTGAGGCAGTCAGGGGTGTTAAGTTTTCCTAGAGAAAGAGATTGAATTTTTCCCTTATTTCTTTCTTAGTGTTATTCAAGTATAGACAATTAAATAGCATCCTCCATCTCTTCTTTTCCAACGTTTTTTTCTCTCATGTAATGTGTGTGTACCAGAACCTGTACTAGTTACCAGGTAAGATTGAAGATAAGAAATTAATTTGGGGGCCTATATTCTTAGTATGTTCCAACACATTTGGGCAGCAGATGATACATAGATGAATGGGAAGACTCAAAATAAGATTTTTCCTCAGGGTTATTTTAGTATAAGCAAAGGACCTTGCGTGTATTACAAAATACTGACGTGCTATCATGCATATCCACATTTAAGTAATTGCTAAACTACCAAAATAACAGTAACAACAATCAAGATCTGTAAAGAACCCTCTGTAGTTTTTAATTCTTCACAAATATTACTACAGATAACAGAATATTTGGAGGGAGATGCCTAAAAGATAAATACCTTAGTTTTTCTTGTATATATTTAAACAACTAAAACATATAGCAGCTGAGAATAAAGGGCTAAGTGTCTACAAATGTTTTTATTTTGCCACATTACTTAAAGGAGGGGGACCTGGTTACTGTGCTTGTTTAAGGAAACCACTTTGGGCAGAATTACTTACTAGTCTTGGCCGATGCTCAGTGACATGCATCACTTTGGATACAACTCACATAGAACCCTGAAGTACCATATAGGACAACAGGGGAATAAATAGAGCTTTTAACAGAGAACTACTCCAGGAAATCTTAAATGTGAATGAGTAGGAGGCTCTAAAAGTTGATGTTCAGAATATTATCATAAATCAAAATTTCTTTGGCTTTCAAAAGTTTTCTGGAGAAAATGTATAACACAATTCATCTTTATTCATTTTTACAGGACAGGAGGAGTAGCAATTTATAGAACACATAATGTCATTTTGCTCTTGTCTGTGGCATCAGAATCTATTCATATTCTACTAGTTCTACAGTTCAGTGATGTTTGGAGAAAAGCCAGGAGAACTTAGGAGAATGACAACACTACTTCTTTTAAAAGATGAAAATGGAAATTGTATCATTAAAATTGAGCTGTGGGAATATAGTTCAGCATAAGAGTCATGCAGAAATTACTGGCCCTATTAAAAGGATGTTCTTTAGGGACAAAGATAATTTTCATAAGTATTTAATGATTTAATTTTAAAAAATGAGTTTTGAAATAGACAAACAGTGATGTATACTTGGGCATCCATGCTATTTGAAGTAAATTTCATAGACCTCAATTTATTTTTTACTGAATTATTTTTATCCTATTTTATTTTTGCATTATGTACATTGACATGTGGGAAAAAAGTTAAATGTGTTTCTTCTGGCCATATCTATACTGATCCATGTGACCTTTTATGATGAAGGCCTGCTGGAAAAGTGATAAGAACATTTCTCCTATCGTGAGGAGAATGAAATTTTAGATTCTCCTCCATCCCTAATAAGCTCTGTGACCTTGAGTAAGTCACATAATTTTATTAATCTTCAGTTTTCTCATCTATGAAATGAAGTTGGGCCATATGATTGAGAGTCCCTTTTATCTCTGAAATTCTTTTGTACTGTCAGCTCTCATTTTTACTAATTTGGAGGAGCAATGAGCTGCTGCTCTGATATCCTCCTTGTTTCTGCCTAATTGTCATGGGAAGTGACAGGAACTGGGGTAAAGAAAGGGACACAGGTGAAGTTACTGCAAGTGGGGACGTTCAGATGCCTCAGTGCTCTGGGCCATGTTCCCTTGTCTATTAACCCCACAGCCCAAATGCTCCCAATCGTTTTCAGAGCTGGGAGCCGAATTTGGCCTATAGTGACCTTCAATATATATAATCATATGTTGATGCTCTTAGGGTAATATGAATACTGTTTTCAAATACATGAAAACTCTAGCATTTAATTGTGGCAATTGTTATGGACAGGAGTCAGTTATTTAAGAGTGTCTTACCTATTTTATATTGGAAAGTTACAGAGTACAAGTTCAAGATGATGTTAACAAACCTGGGACCACATCTCAGGGCAGTATTTTTAAACGCATGGAATAAAATACATAGAATTGCAAAGCAATCAGTTAGGTTAAAATAGAGCTCCATCCACAAATCCTAGGTTGAGACCTCTGTAGGTATCAATCTCCACCTATTCTGGGGACTTCCTGAAACCAGAGAGTATACATCTTATTCATTAATGTGTTTTAAGTTCCTAACAGTGCATGGTTCAGACAGAGTGTATGGTAGATTCATGCTTACTTATTAATCACATTGGATAATTTTCCTTCATAACAGTGTTAATGCCTCCCCAGGTCTTGCATGGGTTTTACACATGTACTGAACAAATATTTATCAAATGGGTATACAGATGAGCTATCCCTGAATATTTCCCATTTTCTTCTGGAAACATTGAGTGCTGAGTTATTGGCTTATTGCTGGCAATTCTGTTCTCTGGAGTTATAGGTTGGCCTGATGTGTTGAAGAAATGAAGAAGCAAGTGTATTGGTTTGTTTGGATGGCCTTAACGAAATACTGTAGATGGGGGTGACTTAAACAACAAAAAATTATTTTCTTACAGTTCTGCATTCTAGAGAGTCAGAACTCAGAATCTGGCAGGGTAGAGTTTTCAGTGCGGACTTTGCTGGTATGCATATGACCCACTTGTTGCTGTGTCTTTATGTGGTGGGGAGAGTAAGAGCTCTCTTGTCTCATCAGGACACTAATTCTATTGGATCAGGGTCCCAAATATGTGACTTTATTTAACCTTAATTGCTTCCATAAAAGACTTATCTCCAAGTACAGTCACAATGGCAGATAAGGGTTCAACCTATGAATTGTGGGTGAGGGGATATAATTCAATCTATAGCAGAGGGCCAGTATACACTGGTACGGTAAGATATGCAGAGGAATACAAGAACAGAAACCTAAACTTCGATTCTAGCTCTGCCATTAATGAGGCAAAGATTTAGAGACTATTCAGTGTTTACTCAGGTGTGAGGTATTTGTATTAGAGAACTTGAAGCTTCCTTCCACATTCAGATTCTTGGCACCTGTGTGAACAGAAAGATACCTCAGTAGAGCAAACTTGATGGGTGAAAGTGCTCTTTTAGAATATTGTCTATTCAGAAGGGCCCAAACCTTTTCAATGAAGCTTATTGCACAAGACATGCATGGTAAATTCTTGCAATCATTGGCTCAGGGATCTGTCCAGCTTCCTCAAGAATATAATGGCTCGTGCTTATAATTGGGGTGAGGTGAGTTTCATAGTACTTAGAATTTAAGGCTTGCGTTGTCCTTTTTTCTTTGAAGTTGCTTCTTTAGATCTTCTCAGGGTCAGATTCTGGTTTCTTTATTATTAGTAGTGTGACTGACCTTACTTTGTAAGCTTTAATTCCTTCATCTTTAAAATGAGACTGTGAAAAACTATGATTTTTTCAAATTTGTCTTATTGCTTGCTTTGTTGTCATTCAGATAAAATTAGGTAACAAAGTAACTTCTAGAGTGTTTTTATTTTTGAGATAAACTTATACTTGAGTTTATTTATTAATAATAAAAAATAGACAAGTGTATTGTTTGAAATTAAAATCCTTCTGCAGGGAGACAATCAACAGGGTGAAGAGATAACTTACAGCATGGGAAATAAATTTGCAAACACTATCTGATAAGAGGTTGCATACACAGTATATAATTCAAAAAACTAAAGTTTACTAGTAGACAAATGAGTAAAAGAAATGTAGACATTAAGCTGGTAACAATTTCAACTTTTTCTCAAATTTTTGTTTCTGATCACACATTTTCTTTCAGTTATGTTTAATGTTCTTCATAGTGGTATTGCACATGATGAAATAACTAATATATACTGCTTTGAGGGGAATGTCAATTTTTTTTTTATTAGAACTAGTATTTCCCTTCATCAGAAGGACAAGACTGACAAAGCTTACTAATTTTTGTTGACAGATTTGGTAATAGTCACTATCAAAAAAGCCACCTAGCTGATTAAGCTTGTATGTCTAAAAAGTAGCAAAAGATTGTGAATTGATTTGGCTAATTAATTCCATAGCATTCTAGAACTGAAAGGACTTTGAAAGATAGCATAATCCAGCTTTGATTGTATAATCCGGCTTTTATTTATTATAATGCCTATAAATTCTCTATGGCTTAACATTTTTCTATTAGTTCCAGTTATTTTATCAGTCATTCACTCATTGCTCATTTATTTATTTGTTCATTCATTTATTCACCATTTGACAAATGAGGCAGTTAATAGCATGAACTTAATCTAAAATTCTTTATTATTAGTGGTGTGACCTTACTCTGTAAGCTTTAATTTCCTCATCTTTAAAATGAGACTATGAAAAATGATGATTTCACAAATTTATCTTATTGATTAAATGAAAAACATATATATTAAATACTTTAAAAGTATCTGGCTTATATATATGACTCAAAAGATGTTTGCCATTCTTACCCACAAGGCCATTATGAATCATAAATTGATGATGAACATGAACCTTTCTGCTATTACCTGGCACAGATAATCCTTAATACAGGTGAACTATGCTTATTAGGAACATATATGTAGGTTCTGGGGATGAAAAGAGGAATTAGAGTACTTGAGCTTCCTGATTACTTTAGGTGGTCTTCTACATATTATTTCTCTCTAGGAAGAAACAAGAGTAAAATAAAACTCAGATTCTTTCCAGAAGAATAACCAGAAGAATAACTCAGAACCCATTATGTTTTTTCTCGACCCTTCGTTCAGAATCTTGTTTACAGAAAATGGACACCGACTCATCTCTATTCATAAGCTTCAGACTGTGGAAAATAGAATAAAAGAAGACATGGAATAGAGTTGGAAAATCATTCTTTGAAGGTAGACTTTTAAAATTTAATTTCTATTAGGAAAATACTAAGGGGATTCTTTGGAATAATGAATTTGTGAGCAATATGACTGAGGAGGTACAAGAAATATTAATGATACTTAAGGTTCAACATCTAGGAGGGTTGAGAGTATCTTTTGAAATCTTAGATTTGAGATGATTATGAGGATGTCTTTCATACCTAGAACATATTATACTTAGGAATTATTTTTTTAAAAAAGATTGAGGGACAGTAGGAAAGAGAAAGACAATCATTTGATTTAGTTTTTCATGTGGCTTTCATTGTTCTGGCACTTTATCATGTATGTGGTATTGGGGTTTGAACCTGTGTCCTTGTACATGCCAGGCAAGTGCCATAACCTTTGAGCCACTGCTCCAGCCCTACTATGAGGTTATTTTAAGAAGTAGGATGGTTACAAAGGATCAGAAGAAACAATGTAAAGGTCAGAAATATTCAGAGAGTCCAGATAAAGGATGACATCATAGAGGGAAAATCAACTTTCTACAGGAGTTCCCAAGGGACTTTGAGCATCAAAGTACAGTGAATGGACTAAAAGTCCAATCCAGTAAGGGGAGTTCAGACAACCATGATTCTTTCTATTGATAGATAAGTTGATGGCTGGTTATTGTTATTCTGCTGAACTTGTGAGCTTTTATAGTAATTTGGGAAATTTACATAGATGATATATTTTTTTCTTCAGTTTAGCAATTCATTATGTAAATCTCCCATTGGGGCTTTCAGTGTAGGATAAACCTGACACCTTCATAATGCAGCTGAGGAGATTTTTTTGGTTTCCTCTCAGAGGATGTTTTAGTCTATTGCTCCAATTCAATAATAGCTCTTTCTGGGTGAAGAAAATCATACATGATCTGGTTTCTTCAATCTTTTTGCAAGGATGTTGTTCTTCACTTATTTAATTATGTAAGTGACTGCCAAAGTTTCAGTTATTCTCCAATCATGGACTTCTCCCTAAGAGTCTGACTTGTAGGTTTGCACTGTCATTGTCCTGTAAATAAGCATGGCATTGATCTGTCTCATGGATCACTAAGCCTTTATCTATAAGATTATGCATACTTTTAGACATTTGTCTTATAATTTGCTTTTTACTTTCAAATGACACACTATTTAAAATTTCTGTTTATCTCTATTGTTCTGTTTAATTTACCTATCTCTCTTCACTGCTTGAAACACTGCTGCTTTTTATTTTCCTAAGTGCATCTCATTGCTCACTTCATTTAGCCATTTCATCATCTTTTCTCACTATCATGAAAACAATAAAATTTTAGTAGAAGTTTGGTAAAGTATGAGTTTTAATGTGGTATTACTTGTGGATCCCTCCTTGAGAGAGAGGCGGGAGGCATGTGTGCTTCCCATCTGCCCATTCAATATGACCTCAATAAGATTTTCTAATTTTTGTAGCAGGATCTCAGAGACTATCCTAGAAATGTTCTTTTCTTAGTAAATCTTTGTCTTTGGCTCTTTCCCAAACTTTGCATGAACTATTTGCCATCTAAAGAAATCACTAACAACACTGTTCATTCAGAACACTCACAGACTATATTTTGATAACATTTGTGGAGGAGTTTGTATTTATTAGTTTATCAGGTATTTTAGATTTCCTTATGATCTAGAACTGTTGAAGTAATGAAAAGAAAAATAGGATGTCTGGCTGTCCACATACATTTCACTTTAATTTTTGTTGAAAGAAAAAATATTAAGACAGTTCTTGTTTATTTTCTACAACATTTCAAATCAGCATTGTTTTGACTTGGCAACCATTTAAAAGTTGAGTCTTAGGTGGAACATCTCAGGCAAGACAAACAACTTCTCAGCATTGTTTTGAGATCCTTCTGGGGGTGGATATCTGTTGTTCTGTTTGCCTGTAGACTTTTGTATATACAGAGTAAACAAATATGAATGTGGGTACTGCACAGGGACAAAAATGGTACCCCCATTTGTTTCCTGTGTAAGCCCAACTTAATGCTCAGAATAATTAAAGCTATAATTGTTGACACAGTACTTAGCATTACATCAGTTAAAGTTTCAGAAAATTATTATAAAATATTTAGGGAAACTTAGCTGTTTAAAAATGGATTCTGACCATCAATTTCTCAACTTTCGTCTAAAATTTACATATATACATTTATTCCTTTGATAAATACTTATGGAATGCCTGATATGTGTTAAGTCTCTGTGATTTCTGCTGAAATTTTAAAAATGGTAGAATTTTTACCCTCACTTTAAATACAGAGTCAATCTTTGGATAAAAAGATGGAAAAATTTTTATTAGTTGAATGTACACTGATGTTGTATATAGAAAAATTCTTGGTATGTTCCCTACTACCTGAATTCAGGCAGCCCTGTTGACTGAAAGGGATTTGGAAATTATTTAC
Source organism: Aplodontia rufa (assembly GCA_004027875.1). NCBI lineage: Eukaryota > Metazoa > Chordata > Mammalia > Rodentia > Aplodontiidae > Aplodontia > Aplodontia rufa. The sequence continues at coordinate 29,107 of PVKS010018451.1, forward strand.
TTTCAGTCTGTGTCTGCTATGACTCAGTCCTAAGTTATCCTAAAGTTGGGCAGGTGTCCATCATCAATAAGATGCTTTTATTTATCCATTTGAAGAAAATATGCAGTGCTGGTATGCTAAACTGCTGAATATTATGAGAGAATAAAGAACCTTTGTGGTGTTACTTGCTGGAGATTGACTTTGAATGTGCTCCAGTTGGATTGGTGAATCTTCAGGGCCCAATAGTGACTGGAGAGACTCTTGTTCCAGCAGAGTAGCTCTGGTGGAGGCTCTGTATCTGGGGGCTGGCCTGAAGTCAAGAGATCTTCTGTTTTCCTTTATACTTCTAAGCATGTTGGTTTGTCTTTTCATTATTTAATCATAGTAAACACAATTGTTCTCTGATCTCTTTCTGATAATTTCAACATCTCACTGTTTCTGTTTTTTTCTTCCGTTGTTTTGTTGTTTCCTTTTTGACTCATTTTTAATTCAATGCATTTTGCTTACTATCCTTGAAAAATAACTTGCAGTGATCCCCCACAACCTAGAATTATGGTATATCAGTTTGGGCTTCTGTAACAAAATATCATAGAATAGGCAGCTTAAACACAGATTTATTTCACACAGTTTTGGAGGCCTGGAAGTCTACGATCAAGGTACGAGCAGATTCAGCTTTGGTGAGACTCCTATTGGTTTGCAGATAGGTGACTTCTTGCTATATCCTCACATGGTGAGCTAAGAGATCGCCTCTCGTGTGTGTGTGTGTGTGTGTGTGTTTTGTTTTTATTTTATTTTTTTTTAACCGCCCAAATGCCCAACTCCAAATATCACCCTGGGGGATTAAGGATTCAACAGGTGAATTTTGGTTAGAAACAAACATTGAATTCATAGAAGATATTTTCCTCTGGAAAAGATGTTGGTTGACTTGTTTTATTCTGATCAAAGTGCTGTAGTAAAACACCTTAGACTGCGAGCTTATAAAAAACAAAAATTTATTATCATGATTCTAGAAGTTTGGAAGTCCAGGACTGAAGCTCATAAAGATTTGCAATCTGGTAAGGGCATGTTACTCATAGATAGACTTACTTTCTCTCTGTGCGTACTCACCTAGTGAAAGAGATCAACAAGCTCTTTGGATCTCTTATAAGAAAGTCGCATTTGTGGGCCCACCTTCTAATACTGAAACTTGAGTTAGAGACAAAATTTGATTTTCTGCTTCTGTTGGCAGGCAGGGTCTGCATGAGATGCAGGCCTCTGCAGCCAAGAAAGTAGGTTGCAGTGTTAGCAGTGAATCAAAGTAGGGGATGCCTGTTGACATCGGCTCTGAGGGTGGCAGCCAGTATAGCCTGGTTCTTCTCCATTACCGAGTGGCATGTTGCAGCTCTTAATGTTGCAGCTCCAAATGTCAGGCTATGTCCTCTGGTATCACAGAAGACTCCAGCAGCTTACTCACTGCTAACCTCTTTGCTGGCTCTTGTCTCACAAATCCAAAGAATAAAATTCAGAGACAAGGGAAGGTAAGAGTGAAAGGAGTAGAATTTATTCAAGTGTGAAAAACAGAAACAGAACTCCTGCAGGGCCAAGAGGGATTTTTACAAGTCTTGGGTCAATGGTATTGGTCCAAATTTATGCTAGTCAGGTTTTGGAAAAGTTCGAACTGCTATTTGTTGAAATTTATATTAATCAGGTTTTAGAAAAGCATTAGTTATTGGTTAGCCCTTGAGTCTGAACTTCCATTCAGGTATGCCCCACTTCTATTTTCTTGCTGCTAGTCAGGAAGCCAAAGTGGAAAGTTGAGGTCATAGATTCATGGATAGTTAGAGTTTGGAGCTGTGGTGCTGTGTGGAGCAGGTATCTGAATTGTGCCCTAGCCGACTACCTCAAAATTCAGGTCAGGGTGTCCGGGGTTTTGCTGGCATGGCTGGTTCTATGCAGCGATGGCTGGTGCTTTCTGCCCGAACTTGGGCTGCTGCTCCATAGCTGCTTCTCAGTGGGTGTTATTGGAGTGACTCTGCAGGGAAGCATTGGCAGAAGACTAGTTGGGAAAGGCAGTTAGGGTGGGCTAGTTTCCCATCCTTTCCTCTCTTCTGCCTTCCCTCAGGTTTCCTCCTGCTCTTTCTTGAAGGCCACAGCTCCTGTTGCATGGTGGCTTTCTATCACAGGTGGAGACCCCTTGGCCTCTGAATTACTCTTTCCCTTTGCCTCTTAGGCTCAGGATGGCAGGGTCTCACAGCTATTCCAGAGCACTTCCCTTTCATTTTTGTTTTCCCCAAAAATCTTCTCACACATTTGTAAGCAATCCTTTTATTTAACTGTCCTCAATGATCTCATTTACTTGGGCCATCTGAGTGACCCTGACTGGTGCAATGACACACAGCCCTTTGTATCTGATTCCATTTCTCTTCTGTATGCTTCACTAACCTCCACCATCTGCATAGCCAGCCACGCTGGGGTGTGCTGCTTGTCACGAGCTTCAATTTGTTGCTTTTCAAGTGATACCTCCATCCCCTGGAAGGTTGTTCCTTTTTTCTGTCTTTGTTGTTCTCTAATATATTCCCTTTCATTCTTTTAGGTCAAATCAGTGATTACCTCCTGTGGTATGCTGCATTATTGTCAAAATGATTGTTACTGGGGTTGGAGTAGTGGTTTGGAGGTTGTAGTGCTTGCCTGGCATATGTGAAGACACAGGTTCAAACCCCAGCACCATGTGCACAGTGAAGTGTCAGAGTGACAAAGGCCACATGAAAAACTAAACAAAATTGATTCTCTCTCTCTCACAGTCCCACTCCTTTTAAAAATTAAATAAAACAATTGTTACTCCTTCACCTAGGACTACCCCCAGAGATTTTGTCCCTGACATTGTTGATATCAGGCTTGTCTGTGTGACTTGCTTTGGTTAATACAACATGAATGGAATTGATGCATGCAATTTACCTAGCAGGAGTTTCTTTCTTTTCCTTTTTATAAAGAGAGAGAGGGAAAGAGAGAATTTTATTTAGTTTTCATGTGGCGATCTTTGCTCTGATATTTGTTGTGTATGTGGTGCTGGGGTTCGAACTCACATCTGATTCATGCATGCTAGAGAAGTGCTGTAATCGCTGAGCCACTGCTCCAGCCCCTTCTAGCAGGAGTTTTAAGGGCCATTGCATGGCTCTGCCATCTTTCCTTTCCCTTTTCTGTGAAAATGGTAATGGCCCTGACAGGGTTTCTTCTCCAGCCTTGATTCTGGAGACAAAGCAGAGCTGCATCTTAAGCACCATAAACTGACCATTAGTGCATAGTGTGAGCCAAGAGACAAACTCCCCATACTCTTGATTTTGTAAGCCACTAAATTTTATGACATTATTTTTTGTTATTTTAGCATAATTTGGGCTAAACTGATTTCTATATCTTTTCCATAATGAGAAAACTACACAAAGATTTTTATTCAAGGATTTTTATCTTTCACTATTTTATAATAGTACAAGAGGAGCTTGGTTAGATTAACAGGGAATTTCAAAATAAAGAATTTATCAATAGGATAGAGCATTAAACATTTACTTAATATCATGTGTTTGAAGAATATTTAATTATGGCAGTAATGCTCATGATGTTTGTTAAAAACATCTAAGATGAAAGAAAATTAAATGGACATTTCCTTTTTGTAGTTTTTCTACATTTACCAATTTTGCAAAAGTCACACATCACTTTTATATTAAGAAATGAAATATTTAAATATTACCTTTTTTTTTCCCTTTGAGACAGAATCTCACTATGTTGCTGAGATTGGCCTTCAATTTTCAATTCTCCAGTCTCAGACTCCAAAGTCTCCGGGATTATAGGTATGTGCCAATGCACTTGGCTAAATATTTCCTTCTTCCTAAAGCCACTCCTAATTTTCTTAGGCAAAATTTAGTCTATTTTCCTTTCTGAAATCATGTATTTTTTTTCTTTGCTCCTTTTTTTTTTTTTTTTTTGTACTACAGATTAAACCCAGGGATGCTTTATCACTGAGCTAAATTTCTAGCCTGTTTTATATTCGTTTATTTTTATTGGTGCATTAAAGTTGTACATAATGATGTGATTTGTTGTTACACATTCATACCTGCACTCAATATAACAATATAACTTGGTTAATATCCTTCCTCATTGAAAAGGTTTTTTAATGTTTTAGTTTGTTTCTCCATATTCTCTTCTATAACCATGATTCTTAGATTTGGTTTTTTGAAGTTATCTCAGAGATCTTGTACATACTGATCATGTTCTATAATTCTTTTCTCTTTACTGCCTTCTGTAAATTTGAGATCATTTAACTTGTCTTCAATGCCTGTAGTTCTGTCTTTCTACTTTGTCTAATTTGTTAGTGATGCCATTAAGTGAGTTTGAAATTTGATTGATCTTGTCTTCAATTTCTAGGAGTTTTTCTTATTTTTCCCCCACTATTTGTATTTCTTTATTAAAGAGGCATTTTATATCCTGTAATTGTTTTCTGAATTCTTTCCTTAAATCTTCTTTTAGTTAATTGATCAATTTGGTAATCAATTTTTTATAATCTTTCTCTGGATTTTCATCCACTTCACTACCAGGGGCAATTGTGAGTTTGTGGGCAGTGTTGTTTGCATGTTTTCTCAGATCTGGTTCTCGTGCATTGATTGAAGTAGATTCCTCTTCTCGTTATTTTTCATGTGTCCTTTTGTGTATAATTATCTCATTTATTCTGAGGTATCTCTCTGGTTTTTTAGAGTAGATGTCAAGAGATGGGACCTGAGTTTCCTCTATGATTGCTCCTCCCTTTGTCCTTGTTGATGGTTTGGATTTTTTTTTTTTTGTTAGTTTTAGATTCCTCCCTTCTTTGAGTTGGAGTACTGTCTAGTCCTTAACCTGTGAACTTTTATTCTCCCTGTAGATTCTCAGCATTTTATGGATTATGGAGAAATCGACAGTAATGACAGCCAATCCAAACAATATATAGCCCTAAACTGAATACTTGGTTCCTACTATCCCTACAACAATGTTAATTGACACAAAAGTCAGAAATGGTAGGATCAGCAAATTCCTTCAGTAAAAACAATAAGTAGCCATCAATTATATCTGACTTAAAAGCAAATAACAGGTATCAACTTTATCATCCACAGCAGTAATGATTGCAATAGCATTAATGATGGGGGCCAAAGTTATATAAGTCTATTATTGATAGAAATTGGGAAGAATATAATTAAGAGAAAAGAAATGTGAAAAAAAAAGTAGAAAAGAGCTTATAATTTTGAAGAATAAATGGAGAGAATGTAGAAATAGTGTTGGGTGGGATAGTTGTAAGATAGGAGAAAAATATAGAGGTAACAAGGTAAAGGAGGAATGAAAAAGAGAGCAAAAGAAATTGGCTATTACCAGAAGAAAAGAGGAGGGAGGAACTTGAAGGAGAGACTAATGAGAAATCATACAAAATAAAAGCAAAACATACTGATCAATCATCCAACCTTCCAAAGGCATGGCAGGGAAAAATAATTCAATCTGATGAAATTCTAAAGATGGAGGAAAAAGAAAAGAAAAAAAAACCAGGCAAATATGTGTATGAATATATATCCATGTACTAGTTGACACCACAAAAACACACCCACAAATAAAAAAATAAAAGGAAACAAAGGATTCTTAATGAAAAATTGAGGGAATTTTTTTCATTGAGGTGGTCAAATATCTAATGGGAATAGATGTTCGTTGTCCATCGGAGTTTTGTTATCACAGTTCCATAGTCTGAACAACATAATCCCAAGGTAGGGGCATTGTAGGATTCTAAGAGTGCAGGTGTAGATGGTAGGGCTCTCAGGGATTTTGCTAGGTGGTGATTGTTCTGGGGAGGTAAGATCAATACATTCCCAGGGCCTAGCTTTTATCAGTCTCTGTTGGGGATGTGAAACTCAGGAGTTTCCCCAGGACTGTAGTCATGGGGCTTGAATGAAGTCCTAGACCCCCCTCTGATGGCTACAAATGCAGCTGTTCCAGATTTTCTGGGCTTAGACTGTGGGGATTCTCTTGCCCTCTCCTGACTCACTTCAGGTTATGCTGTGAGCCACCAGACTTAAGGGGGTGGGGAGAAAACAAGATGGGCTCCTCCTTGCTTTTTCAACTTGAATCCTTCTGGGTAAAATACCTTCTGGGCCTGTTTAGTGCTTGTTTGTTGGGTACACCTTAGGACCTGTGGCAGGTGTCTGGCAGGATGGAGGAGTCCCTTGCTCAGAACTCCCAACTCCTGTGCCACAGCCTCCTCAAAATAGCTACTGCCCCATCTCCCTGCAGCTAGCTGGGAAAAACTGTACACCCTTCATGCAGTAGAGGATCTCAGATTCAGCTAAGTGCAGACTTCCTTTCTGATCTCTGGATTCTCCATGCTAGACTTACCTTGTTGTATCTCTGTGCAGTCCCTCCCCATGTGTTGACACAGCTATACCGGTGTGGCTGCTGCAGCAGCAGCAGCAACCTGCCTGGCTCGAATGTATTCTTTCTTCTTTAGTTACTATACCCAAATTTCTGCATCTCTGAGTCTCTTTGTCCAATATAGAGTTTTAGTGAAGTTTGTTTTTCACCCACCTTGCAGAAAGGCAGTACTCCTGGTGTTCAAGTTCAGGGTCATGGAGTCAGAATAAACTCAGCCTTCCCATAGCCTGCCATCTTGAAAGTCGCCTTTATATTTTATTTTGAAGACAGAGTCTTACTGAATTGTTGAGTTTGGTCTTGAACTTGTGATCCTCTTGCCTCACCTCCTGAGTCACTGGGATTTCAGGTGTGCACCACCACACCACCACGCCTGGCTCAATCTCATCTCTAAAAAAATATCCGTATCTGTCTCATAACATTGCAAGAAACAAAAGAGAGAATTAATATGAAGCAATTAGCATAAAGTCTTGAATTTAGTAACCTCTTAATGAGTGCTATTTTTTAAATCCTGCTTTTCATTTGGAAATTTTAGAAATTGCTATGTTGTTTTTTTCTTTTGGGAGGGCAAAGGTTGATTGGCAGAATGACTTTTTGGATAGTCATTTATTCCTGTTGCTTCTAGAAGCTTGTTGTCTCCTGCGTCTTCTCACATGGAATCTCGGAGCCTGGACTCTTGAACATACCCTTGCATTGCTAATTCCTGCTATGCTTCACTGGAAGGTGCTGCTGGAGTGAAAGCCATGACTAACATTTCACTGGGGATTAATTAGGAGCTTCCCCCCCCCATTTGTTTCTTAAGTATTTCTTCAGTGTAGCTTTATTCCCCCCTCTGGATTACTGTTCTCACTCTTAGTAGTTTTAAGTATAAAAACGTGTTTTCAATTCAGACAATTTCAGTGCGTGGTCCAACATTAATCAATACTTCATTCAATGGAAAGATTTCTGCATGCTCTTTCTTGGTTAAAGCTGAAGGGCTGGTTTGGCGGATGGTCCCCTTGGTGGGAGGGGTGGGCATGCCTTTTCCTCTCACCTCTGTACCCACTAACTGGCTCCTTTTTAGATATTGGGAAGTGGGAGAGAGGAGGAGGTCAAGGGATAGCATGAAAATCTTCCTAGTATTTCCTACTATGTTCTGGGTTCCTTTCTAGCTTTGCACTCTCTCACCTGGTAGAGGAATAAAAAGAATGTTTTCTTGTTGGATATTTCCTGATGACTCCTTCTGAGTCCCCCTAGACTGGCTCCCATTACTTACATGAGGACTTTTATTTGACTCACTACTCCTCTGCACCCTCAGTTTCTCTATGGTCTACCACACAGGCTCTTTTTTTTATTTGTTCAAAGGAGTCATACATATAGGAGGGTATTTTTGCCACATAATCATGATCACATGCAAAATGACCGAGCAAGCCAAGGCTGATGCCAGTTTGTGATCTCCCCACTTTGGATTCCTCCCAGATCCTATGTTTCCCCTACTTTACCCCCGTGTTAGTTGGGCTTCTCATGGAAGTTGAAGGTTCTCCACTAGGTTGATAACCCCGCTACCCCTCCCTCCAGCTGCCTTGATATTCCTGTTATTCTCACCCTTCCTCTGTGCGTCCCCTCCCTTTATCCCCAGCATCATAGGCAAGGTTCCCCCTGTTCGTGTAAAAATTCACCCATGTTGAGGTTGTTATTAGCTTAGCCAACTTTAAGTCTGTTTCTGATTATATTTTAGCTTCCACATATGAGAGAAAACATTCAGCTCTTGAGTCTCTGAGTTTGGGATATTTCACTTAGCATAATTTTTCCCATCTCCATCCATTTGGATGCAAATGCCATGATATTGCTCTCTCTAGTAGCAGAGTAGAATTTCATTGTATATATGTACCACACCAGCTCTTATTGACAGTCTCCTCTCCTTCCCAGTTACTCAGACCAAGCAAAATCTCCATGTGGCCCACATTTACTCCATGAGAAAGGCCCAAGCATAGCTGACCTCAATATGGATGCTAGTGCAGTTATGTAGCAAGTACGGCCCTGTCTCCAGGGTCTACCAGCTCCAGGGAAGCTGTATTAGACTTAAGAGTAGCTCAGTTACAGCTCTCTACTCACTAGGTTTGAAGTGACAGGGAGGGGAAGCCCCTGTTCTTCATTCTATGGGAAGTTTCACAACCTGATTTCGCTACAAACTCCTTTTGAAAATTCCTCTTTACACTATGACTACCTTTTAGAGTCTCAACTGATCTGAGGGTCCCAAATATCTGTTCACTATTTCTTTTTAAAAGTTATATGTCTTGACCTGGCAACTCTTTCTGTTACACAAGAATGATTGTGTCTTGGTAGTTGGGTAGATTTGTCATTGTTGACATCTAGTTAAGATTGAGATAACAATAGTACCTGTCTTCTAATCTGTTGTGTGGACTCAGTGAGACCTATGAACATTGTCTGTCATATAGCATAGCTATAGGCCAATTTGTAATTGCTCCAAAATAGTATGATCATGTCCTTGTACCTTTGTAGGCCAAAGCTATTTCAAGTAGTATCAAAGGGAGGCTCTTCGTCTCTGAAATCCACCCCTCTTTTTATGCTTTTTTTTTTTTCTGACAGTTTTCTACTTCTCATTGCATAGAGTGAAGTCCTGTATCCGGCTTTTAGCCCAAGGTAGAACCTGGGACTTGGTGCAGGTAGTCTGATACCTGGCTTGGTTATCTCAAGACCATAATCTCCACCTAAACACAATTTTGTGTGTGAATCCATTCCCCTGGCTGTAATCCACATAATTCCCTTCTCAGCTTTGATGCTAAAATGACCTTGGATAACTTTTACATTCTTTTTTATTTCCCTCCTGCATTCTGTCTCACTTCCAATGATGCCACATTGATTTGGCTAAGATGACAATTATGTTGTTTGGAGAAAATTTCTACATGTTTCCATAATGCTCTTTCTAAAGCACAAAGCAATTTTGTCATTAAATCCTAAATGCTCTCTTTAGTTCCATTTCAAGATGGCTTTCTCAGACCCAGATGAAAGTCTTCAAAATGACTCCTGACAACTATTAAATAATGATGGCATTCTTGCCACCATATTGTTTCTAATCTATAAGAAGAGGGTGACAGGCATTAAAGAGAGAATGTAATCACTCTCACCAGAGAATTGTTAATTTAGCAAGGTTATCAAAATCTGAAAGTGAGCATTTTGAATGATTTTTTTGAATATTCGATCTGTCCAATTTTTTCACACATATTGAATATGTGGGTGCATATATTAGTTTCTCATCTCCAAATAATCAAACTGAAATATCTGTTGACACTATTCCATATTCAGTTCAGTAGTGTGGCAGAGTGGCTCATTTTCACTTTAAAAATGTCTAATGGTTATTGCATATGACAGTTTGTTTTTTTCTTAAACATCTAAGAAAATGTCATTTGACTGCTTTTCTGCTTCAATGTTAGCCACCAGAGAAGTACAAAAATCTGAATTTTACTTGTTTCATAGAATGCATTTTAGATTAGTGTCTGTGTGATAGGCCAAGCTATTTAGAAAATTTCTTTCAAAGTATCTTTATTTCTTCCATTGCTGTTGTTGAGAGAGAACCTGGGCATTGAGAACACTGTACACTGTTTGTCTGGCTCAGGGTAATCTACAAATGAAAAACTGGGCTGTGTTGGCATTGCTGCCTTTGTTTAGTTTTATAGAGGAAGATTATCAGGGCTTGTGGAATATTAACCTCTTATATAGGGCAGTGAATATTTCATAAATTAGTGGCATTCATATTTACCAAAAAGTATTTGCCTCTATTTTGTGGTAACAACCGAAGAGATGTTGCTCAAAACTCCTCAATGCTTTGGGACTCTGGTCTTATCCACTGAGGAATTCTAAGGTTTCACCCTTAAATTTGTGTCTCTCCTGAATGTGGGTTTCTGCAAATGCAGATGCAAAACCTGCAAAACTGAGTTGGAGGAAGTATATAATACTTAGCAAATTTTCTTTCAAGATAGTAATAAACATAATGATTAAAGATTATTCTCTGATTTTTTTCAGCTCAATGTGCTTAAGTATAGCTTTTTAAATTTATAGTGCTTAAATTTTATGATACTTTTTGAATCTATGATTCTTTTTTCACTTTTGAAAAATTCTGGGATATCATCTCCTTAATTATTGCATCTACTCATTTCCCCCCTCTCTCTGTGCCTTCTGGGACTCTGATTTTATTCACACCACATATTTTCATTATTTCCCATAGATATCTTTTGCCCTGTGCTCAATGACATCCACTTCACTGATCTTTTCTTCAGCAGTGTCCACCTAGATGGAAAGGAAGCTTTTTCCAAATATGCATTTATAAAGGAAACATGGAGAAACGTATCACTCAAGAGCTATTCTAGGCACTGGAGGTGTCTCAGTGAACATTAAAATTATGTCCATAAAGGTACGAGGGACACAGTACTCAGAGTCAGAGTTAACATTATTAAATTGTTCCGGTTGACATATTTGATTGTAGATATTTATAATGTTTTAGAAAGGCCCCATTATATCTTTTCCTTTTGAAGTTTTCCTTGCAAACCTCATGCCTTGCCCATTGCATCATGTTTTTTGTTTGTTCATTTTTGCTTGCTCAATAGATCTTACCTTTTATTAGGATTTTCTTTCCATAATTAACTCCATAGTACTTATTTTTGGATAATAGTATTTCCCAGGGACTCAAGATTA